>WOFM01001667.1:0-46174 GCA_011428145.1 Ericerus pela | reverse complement strand
TTAGTACGTAAACAGTCCTTAGTATATCATCAGTCTTTAGTACATAAGCAGTCCTTAGTACATAAGCATTCCTTAGTATGTCAGCAGTCCTTAGTACATATGCAGTCCTTATTATGAAGGCAGTCAGTACGTAGGCACTCCTTAGTAAGTAAGCAGTCCTTAGTATGTCGGCAGTCCTTAGTACTTTGGCAGTCCTTATTACTTCAGCAGTCCTTAGTACATAGGCAGTCCTTAGTACCTAAGCAGTCCTTAGTACATAAGCAGTCTTTAGTATGTAGGCAGTCCTTAGTACGTAAGCAGCCCTTAGTAAGTAAGCAGTCCTTAGTATGTAGGCAGTACTTAGTACGTTGGTAGTCCTTAGTACATAAGCAGTCATTAATACTTAGGCAGTCCTTAGTATGTAAGCAGTCCTTTGTAAGTAAGCAGTCCTTAGTACTTAAGCTGTCCTTAGAATGTAAGCAGTCATTAGAACATAAGCAGTTGTTAGTACATAAGCAGTCATTAGTACTTAAGCAGTCCTTATTATGTAAGCAGTCCTTAGTAAGTAGGCAGTCCTTAGAACGTAGGCAGTCCTTAGTACATAAGCAGTCCTTAGTATATCAGCAGTCTTAGTACAAAGCAGTCCTTAGTACGTAAGCATTCCTTAGTATGTCAGCAGTCCTTAGTACATAAGCAGTCCTTAGTATGTAGGCAGTCAGTACGTAGGCAGTTCTTAGTAAGTAAGCAGTCCTTAGTATGTCGGCAGTCCTTAGTACATAAACAGTCCTTTTAATGGCAGTCCTTAGTACTTAAGCAGTCCTTAGTACTTAAGCAGTCCTTAGTACATAGGCAGTCAATAGTTCCTAAGCAGTCCTTAGTACATAAGCAGTCTTTAGTACATAGGCAGTACTTAGTACGTAAGCAGCCCTTAGTAAGTAAGCAGTCCTTAGTATGTAGGCAGTCCTTAGTATGTAAGCAGTCCTTAGTATATTGGTAGTCCTTAGTACATAGCATCATTAATACTTAGGCAGTCCTTATTACGTAGCAGTCCTTAGTACGTAGGCAGTCCTTAGTACATAGCAGTCCTTAGTATGTAGGCAGTCCTTAGTATGTAAGCAGTCCTTAGTACATAACAGTCCTTAGTAAATAGGCAGTCCTTAGTACATAAGCAGTCCTTAGTACATAAGCAGTCCTTAGTTCTTAAGCAGTCCTTAGTATGTAAGCAGTACTTAGTACATAAGCAGTCCTTAGTAAGTAGGGATTCCTTGCTAAATAAGCAGTCCTTAGTATGTCGGCAGTCCTTAGTACATAAGCAGTCCTTAGTACTTTGGCAGTCCTTAGTACGTAGGAAGTCCTTAGTATGTAGGCAGTCCTTAGTACGTAAGCAGTCCTTAGTACATTGGCAGTCCTTAGTACATAAGCAGGCTTTAGTACGTAAGCAGTCCTTAGTACATAAGCAGCCCTTAGTAAGTAAGCAGTCCTTAGTATGTAGGCAGTCCTTAGTATGTAAGCAGTCCTTAGTACGTTGGTAGTCCTTAGTAATTAAGCAGTCATTAATACGTAGGCAGTCCTTAGTACGTAAGCAGTCCTTAGTACATAAGCAGTCATTAGTACATGAGCAGTCATTAGTACTTAAGCAGTCCTTAGTACGTAGGCAGTCCTTAGTATGTAGGCAGTCCTTATATGTAGGCAGTGCTTAGTACATAAGCAGTCCTTAGTGAGTAGGAAGTTTTTAGTTTGTAGGCAGTCCTTAGTATGTAAGCAGTCCTTTCTATGTCAGCAGTCCTTAGTACATAAGCAGTTCTTAGTACATAGGCAGTCCTTAGTACGTAAGCAGTCCTTAGTATGTCAGCAGTCCTTAGTACATAAGCAGTCCTTAGTACTTTATCACTCCTTAGTACTTAGGCAGTCCTTAGTACATAAGCAGTCCTTAGTATGTATGCAGTCCTTAGTACATAAGCTGTCTTTAGTACGTAGGCAGTCCTTAGTACGTAAGCAGCCTTTAGTAAGTAAGAAGTCCTTAGTACATAAGCAGTTCTTAGTACATTGTCAGTCCTTAGTACGTAGGCAGTTCTTAAAACGTAGGCAGTCCTTACTATGTAGGCAGTCCTTAGTACATAGGCAGTCCTTAGTACGTAGGCAGTTCTTAGTTCATAATCAGTCCTTAGTACATAAGCAGTCCCTAGTATGTAGGCAGTTCTTATTATGTAAGCAGTCCTTAGTACGTAAGCAGTCCTTAGTACATAAGCAGTCCTTAGAAAATAGGCAGTCCTTAGTACATAAACAGTCCTTAGTATATCTACAGTCTTTACTACTTAAGCAGTCCTTAGTATGTAAGCATTCCTTGGTATGTCAGCAATCCTTAGTACATAAGCAGTCCTTAGTATGTAGGCTGTCAGTACATAGGCAGTCCTTAGTACGTAAGCAGTCCTTAGTACTTTGGCAGTCCTTAGTACTTAAGCAGTCCTTAGTACATAGGCAGTCCTTAGTACCTAAGCAGTCCTTAGTACATAGGCAGTCTTGGTATGTAGGCAGTCCTTAGTACGTAAGCAGCCCTTAGTAAGTACGCAGTCCTTAGTATGTAGAAAGTCCTTAGTACGTAAGCAGTCCTTAGTACGTTGGTAGTCGTTAGTACATAAGCAGTCATTAATACGTAGGCAGTCCTTAGTACGTAAGCAGTCCTTAGTACATAAGCAGTCCTTAATACATAAGCAGTCATTAGTACATAAGCAGTCATTAGTACTTAAGCAGTCCTTAGTACGTAGGCAGGCCTTAGTACGTAGGCAGTCCTCAGTATGTAGGCAGTCCTTAGTATGTAGGCAGTCCTTAGTACGTAGGCAGTCCTTGCTATGTAGGCTGTCCTTAGTACGTAGGCAGTCCTTAGTACATAGGCAGTCCTTAGTATGTAAGCAGTCCTTAGTACGTTGGTAGTCCTTAGTACGTAAGCAGTCCTTAGTTTGTAGGCAGTCCTTAGTACTTAGGCAGTCCTTAGTATCTAAGCAGTTCTTAGTACGTAGGTAGTCCTTAGTACTTAAGCAGTCCTTAGAATGTAAGCAGTCCTTAGTACGTAAGCAGTCCTTAGTTTGTAGGCAGTCCTTAGTACTTAGGCAGTCCTTAGTACATAAGCATTCCTTAGTATGTCAGCAGTCCTTAGTACATAAGCAGTCCTTAGTATGTAGGCAGTCAGTACGTAGGCACTCCTTAGTAAGTAAGCAGTCCTTAGTATGTCAGCAGTCCTTAGTACTTTAGCAGTCCTTATTACTTCAGCAGTCCTTAGTACATAGGCAGTCCTTAGTACCTAAGCAGTCCTTAGTACATAAGCAGTCTTTAGTACGTAGGCAGTCCTTAGTACGTAAGCAGCCCTTAGTAAGTAAGCAGTCCTTAGTATGTAGGCAGTACTTAGTACGTTGGTAGTCCTTAGTACATAAGCAGTCATTAATACTTAGGCAGTCCTTAGTACGTAAGCATTCCTTAGTATCTCAGCAGTCCATAGTACATAAGCAGTCCTTAGTATATCAGCATTCTTTAGTACATAAGCAGTCCTTAGTATGTCAGCAGTCCTTAGTACATAAGCAGTCCTTAGTATGTAGGCAGTCAGTACGTAGGCAGTCCTTAGTAAGTAAGCAGTCCTTAGTAAGTAAGCAGTCCTTAGTATGTAGGCAGTACTTAGTACGTTGGTAGTCCTTAGTACATAAGCAGTCATTAATACTTAGGCAGTCCTTAGTACGTAAGCAGTCCTTTGTAAGTAAGCAGTCCTTAGTACTTAAGCTGTCCTTAGAATGTATACAGTCATTAGAACATAAGCAGTTGTTAGTACATAAGCAGTCATTAGTACTTAAGCAGTCCTTAGTACATAAGCAGTCCTTAGAACATAGGCAGTCCTTAGTACATAAACAGTCCTTAGTATATCCACAGTCTTTACTACTTAAGCAGTCCTTAGTATGTAAGCATTCCTTGGTATGTCAGCAATCCTTAGTACATAAGCAGTCCTTAGTATGTAGGCAGTCAGTACGTAGGCAGTCCTTAGTACGTATGCAGTCCTTAGTATGTCAGCAGTCCTTAGTACTTTGGCAGTCCTTAGTACTTAAGCAGTCCTTAGTACATAGGCAGTCCTTAGTACCTAAGCAGTCCTTAGTACATAGGCAGTCTTTGGTATGTAGGCAGTCCTTAGTACGTAAGCAGCCCTTAGTAAGTAAGCAGTCCTTAGTATGTAGAAAGTCCTACGTATGTAAGCAGTCCTTAGTACGTTGGTAGTCGTTAGTACATAAGCAGTCATTAAGACGTAGGCAGTCCTTAGTACGTAAGCAGTCCTTAGTACATAAGCAGTCCTTAATACATAAGCAGTCATTAGTACATAAGCAGTCATTAGTACTTAAGCAGTCCTTAGTACGTAGGCAGGCCTTAGTACGTAGACAGTCCTTAGTATGTAGGCAGTCCTTAGTATGTAGGCGGTCCTTAGTACGTAGGAAGTCCTTGCTATGTAGGCTGTCCTTAGTACGTAGGCAGTCCTTAGTACATAGGCAGTCCTTAGTATGTAAGCAGTCCTTAGTACGTTGGTAGTCCTTAGTACGTAAGCAGTCCTTAGTTTGTAGGCAGTCCTTAGTACTTAGGCAGTCCTTAGTATCTGAGCAGTTCTTAGTACGTAGGTAGTCCTTAGTACTTAAGCAGTCCTTAGAATGTAAGCAGTCCTTAGTACGTAAGCAGTCCTTAGTTTGTAGGCAGTCCTTAGTACTTAGGCAGTCCTTAGTACATAAGCATTCCTTAGTATGTCAGCAGTCCTAAGTACATAAGCAGTCCTTAGTATATAGGCAGTCAGTACGTAGGCACTCCTTAGTAAGTAAGCAGTCCTTAGTATGTCGGCAGTCCTTAGTACTTTAGCAGTCCTTATTACTTCAGCAGTCCTTAGTACATAGGCAGTCCTTAGTACCTAAGCAGTCCTTAGTACGTAAGCAGTCCTTTGTAAGTAAGCAGTCCTTAGTACTTAGGCTGTCCTTAGAATGTATACAGTCATTAGAAACATAAGCAGTTGTTAGTACATAAGCAGTCATTAGTACTTAAGCAGTCCTTAGTATGTAGGCAGTCCTTAGAATGTAGGCAGTCCTTAGTACGTAAGCAGTCCTTAGTACATAAGCAGTCCTTAGTACGTAGGCAGTCCTCAGTATGTAGGCAGTCCTTAGTATGTAGGCAGTCCTTAGTATGTAGGCAGTCCTTAGTATGTAGGCAGTCCTTAGTACGTAGGCAGTCCTTGCTAAGTAGGCTGTCCTTAGTACGTAGGCAGTCCTTAGTACATAGGCAGTCCTTAGTACATAGGCAGTCCTTAGTATGTAAGAAGTCCTTAGTATGTTGGTAGTCCTTAGTACGTAAGCAGTCCTTAGTTTGTAGGCAGTCCTTAGTACTTAAGCAGTCCTTAGTATCTAAGCAGTTCTTAGTACGTAGGTAGTCCTTAGTACTTAAGCAGTCCTTAGAATGTAAGCAGTACTTAGTACATAAACAGTCCTTAGTATATCTACAGTCTTTACTACTTAAGCAGTCCTTAGTATGTAAGCATTCCTTGGTATGTCAGCAATCCTTAGTACATAAGCAGTCCTTAGTATGTAGGCAGTCCTTAGTATGTAAGCAGTCCTTAGTACATAAGCAGTCCTTAGTACATAGGCAGTCCTTAGTATGTAAGCAGTCCTTAGAACATAAGCAGTCCTTAGTACGTAAACAGTCCTTAGTATATCATCAGTCTTTAGTACATAAGCAGTCCTTAGTACATAAGCATTCCTTAGTATGTCAGCAGTCCTTAGTACATATGCAGTCCTTATTATGAAGGCAGTCAGTACGTAGGCACTCCTTAGTAAGTAAGCAGTCCTTAGTATGTCGGCAGTCCTTAGTACTTTGGCAGTCCTTATTACTTCAGCAGTCCTTAGTACATAGGCAGTCCTTAGTACCTAAGCAGTCCTTAGTACATAAGCAGTCTTTAGTATGTAGGCAGTCCTTAGTACATAAGCAGCCCTTAGTAAGTAAGCAGTCCTTAGTATGTAGGCAGTACTTAGTACGTTGGTAGTCCTTAGTACATAAGCAGTCATTAATACTTAGGCAGTCCTTAGTACGTAAGCAGTCCTTGTAAGTAAGCAGTCCTTAGTACTTAAGCTGTCCTTAGAATGTAAGCAGTCATTAGAACATAAGCAGTTGTTAGTACATAAGCAGTCATTAGTACCTAAGCAGTCCTTATTATGTAAGCAGTCCTTAGTAAGTAGGCAGTCCTTAGAACGTAGGCAGTCCTTAGTACGTAAGCAATCCTTAGTATCTCAGCAGTCCTTAGTAAATAAGCAGTCCTTAGTATATCAGCAGTCTTTAGTACATAAGCAGTCCTTAGTACGTAAGCATTCCTTAGTATGTCAGCAGTCCTTAGTACATAAGCAGTCCTTAGTATGTAGGCAGTCAGTACGTAGGCAGTCCTTAGTAAGTAAGCAGTCCTTAGTATGTCGGCAGTCCTTAGTACATAAGCAGTCCTTATTACTTTGGCAGTCCTTAGTACTTAAGCAGTCCTTAGTACATAGGCAGTCAATAGTTCCTAAGCAGTCCTTAGTACACAAGCAGTCTTTAGTACATAGGCAGTACTTAGTACGTGAGCAGCCCTTAGTAAGTAAGCAGTCCTTAGTATGTAGGCAGTCCTTAGTATGTAAGCAGTCCTTAGTATATTGGTAGTCCTTAGTACATAAGCAGTCATTAATACTTAGGCAGTCCTTATTATGTAAGCAGTCCTTAGTACGTAGGCAGTCCTTAGTACATAGGCAGTCCTTAGTATGTAGGCAGTCCTTAGTATGTAAGCAGTCCTTAGTACATAAGCAGTCCTTAGTAAATAGGCAGTCCTTAGTACATAAGCAGTCCTTAGTAAATAGGCAGTCCTTAGTAAATAGGCAGTCCTTAGTAAATAGGCAGTCCTTAGTACATAAGCAGTCCTTAGTACATAAGCAGTCCTTAGTTCTTAAGCAGTCCTTAGTATGTAAGCAGTACTTAGTACATAAGCAGTCCTTAGTAAGTAGGGATTCCTTGCTAAATAAGCAGTCCTTAGTATGTTGGCAGTCCTTAGTACATAAGCAGTCCTTAGTACTTTGGCAGTCCTTAGTATGTAGGAAGTCCTTTGTATGTAGGCAGTCCTTAGTACGTAAGCAGTCCTTAGTACATTGGCAGTCCTTAGTACATAAGCAGTCTTTAGTACGTAGGCAGTCCTTAGTACATAAGCAGCCCTTAGTAAGTAAGCAGTCCTTAGTATGTAGGCAGTCCTTAGTATGTAAGCAGTCCTTAGTACGTTGGTAGTCCTTAGTCATTAAGCAGTCATTAATACGTAGGCAGTCCTTAGTACGTAAGCAGTCCTTAGTACATAAGCAGTCATTAGTACATGAGCAGTCATTAGTACTTAAGCAGTCCTTAGTACGTGGGCAGTCCTTAGTATGTAGGCAGTCCTTATATGTAGGCAGTCCTTAGTACATAAGCAGTCCTTAGTGAGTAGGAAGTTTTTAGTTTGTAGGCAGTCCTTAGTTTGTAAGCAGTCCTTTCTATGTCAGCAGTCCTTAGTACATAAGCAGTTCTTAGTACATATTAAGTCCTTAGTACATAAGCAGTCCTTAGTATGTCGGAAGTCCTTAGTACATAAGCAGTCCTTAGTATTTTGGCACTCCTTAGTACTTAGGCAGTCCTTAGTACATAAGCAGTCCTTAGTATGTAAGCAGTCCTTAGTACATAAGCTGTCTTTAGTACGTAGGCAGTCCTTAGTACGTAAGCAGCCGTTAGTAAGTAAGCAGTCCTTAGTACATAAGCAGTTCTTAGTACATTGTCAGTCCTTAGTACGTAGGCAGTTCTTAAAACGTAGGCAGTCCTTACTATGTAGGCAGTCCTTAGTATGTAGGCAGTCCTTAGTACGTAGGCAGTCCTTGCTATGTAGGCTGTCCTTAGTACGTAGGCAGTCCTTAGTACATAGGCAGTCCTTAGTATGTAAGAAGTCCTTAGTACGTAAGCAGTCCTAAGTTTGTAGGCAGTCCTTAGTACTTAAGCAGTCCTTAGTATCTAAGCAGTTCTTAGTACGTAGGTAGTCCTTAGTACTTAAGCAGTCCTTAGAATGTAAGCAGTCCTTAGTACGTAAGCAGTCCTTAGTTTGTAGGCAGTCCTTAGTACTTAGGCAGTCCTTAGTACGTAGGCTGTCCTTAGTTTGTAGGCATTCCTTAGTACTTAGGCAGTCCTTACTATGTAGGCAGTCCTTAGTTCATAGGCAGTCCTTAGTACGTAGGCAGTTCTTAGTTCATAATCAGTCCTTAGTACATAAGCAGTCCCTAGTATGTAGGCAGTTCTTATTATGTAAGCAGTCCTTAGTACGTAAGCAGTCCTTAGTACATAAGCAGTCCTTAGAACATAGGCAGTCCTTAGTACATAAACAGTCCTTAGTATATCTACAGTCTTTACTACTTAAGCAGTCCTTAGTATGTATGCATTCCTTGGTATGTCGGCAGTTCTTAGTACATAAGCAGTCCTTAGTACTTTGGCAGTCCTTAGTACATAGGAAGTCCTTAGTATGTAGGCAGTCCTTAGTACGTAAGCAGTCCTTAGTACATTGGCAGTCCTTAGTACATAAGCAGCCTTTAGGACGTAGGCAGTCCTTAGTACATAAGCAGCCCTTAGTAAGTAAGCAGTCCTTAGTACATAAGCAGTACTTAGTACGTAAGCAGTCCTTAGTTTGTAGGCCGTCCTTAGTACATAAACAGTCCTTAGTATATCTACAGTCTTTACTACTTAAGCAGTCCTTAGTATGTAAGCATTCCTTGGTATGTCAGCAATCCTTAGTACATAAGCAGTCCTTAGTACGTCAGCAATCCTTAGTACATAGGCAGTCCTTAGTATGTAGGCAGTCCTTAGTATGTAAGCAGTCCTTAGTACATAAGCAGTCCTTAGTACATAGGCAGTCCTTAGTATGTAAGCAGTCCTTAGAACATAAGCAGTCCTTAGTACGTAAACAGTCCTTAGTGTATCAGCAGTCTTTAGTACATAAGCAGTCCTTAGTACATAAGCATTCCTTAGTATGTCAGCAGTCCTTAGTACATAAGCAGTCCTTAGTATGTAGGCAGTCAGTACGTAGTCACTCCTTAGTAAGTAAGCAGTCCTTAGTATGTCGGCAGTCCTTAGTACTTTGGCAGTCCTTATTACTTCAGCAGTCCTTAGTACATAGGCAGTCCTTAGTACCTAAGCAGTCCTTAGTACATAAGCAGTCCTTAGTACGTAGGCAGTCCTTAGTACGTAAGCAGCCCTTAGTAAGTAAGCAGTCCTTAGTATGTAGGCAGTACTTAGTACGTTGGTAGTCCTTAGTACATAAGCAGTCATTAATACTTAGGCAGTCCTTAGTATGTAAGCAGTCCTTTGTAAGTAAGCAGTCCTTAGTACTTAAGCTGTCCTTAGAATGTAAGCAGTCATTAGAACATAAGCAGTTTTTAGTACATAAGCAGTCATTAGTACTTAAGCAGTCCTTATTATGTAAGCAGTCCTTAGTAAGTAGGCAGTCCTTAGAACGTAGGCAGTCCTTAGTACATAAGCAGTCCTTAGTATATCAGCAGTCTTTAGTACATAAGCAGTCCTTAGTACGTAAGCATTCCTTAGTATGTCAGCAGTCCTTAGTACATAAGCAGTCCTTAGTATGTAGGCAGTCAGTACGTAGGCAGTTCTTAGTAAGTAAGCAGTCCTTAGTATGTCGGCAGTCCTTAGTACATAAACAGTCCTTATTACTATGGCAGTCCTTAGTACTTAAGCAGTCCTTAGTACTTAAGCAGTCCTTAGTACATAGGCAGTCAATAGTTCCTAAGCAGTCCTTAGTACATAAGCAGTCTTTAGTACATAGGCAGTACTTAGTACGTAAGCAGCCCTTAGTAAGTAAGCAGTCCTTAGTATGTAGGCAGTCCTTAGTATGTAAGCAGTCCTTAGTATATTGGTAGTCCTTAGTACATAAGCAGTCATTAATACTTAGGCAGTCCTTATTACGTAAGCAGTCCTTAGTACGTAGGCAGTCCTTAGTACATAGGCAGTCCTTAGTATGTAGGCAGTCCTTAGTATGTAAGCAGTCCTTAGTACATAACAGTCCTTAGTAAATAGGCAGTCCTTAGTACATAAGCAGTCCTTAGTACATAAGCAGTCCTTAGTTCTTAAGCAGTCCTTAGTATGTAAGCAGTACTTAGTACATAAGCAGTCCTTAGTAAGTAGGGATTCCTTGCTAAATAAGCAGTCCTTAGTATGTCGGCAGTCCTTAGTACATAAGCAGTCCTTAGTACTTTGGCAGTCCTTAGTACGTAGGAAGTCCTTAGTATGTAGGCAGTCCTTAGTACGTAAGCAGTCCTTAGTACATTGGCAGTCCTTAGTACATAAGCAGGCTTTAGTACGTAAGCAGTCCTTAGTACATAAGCAGCCCTTAGTAAGTAAGCAGTCCTTAGTATGTAGGCAGTCCTTAGTATGTAAGCAGTCCTTAGTACGTTGGTAGTCCTTAGTAATTAAGCAGTCATTAATACGTAGGCAGTCCTTAGTACGTAAGCAGTCCTTAGTACATAAGCAGTCATTAGTACATGAGCAGTCATTAGTACTTAAGCAGTCCTTAGTACGTAGGCAGTCCTTAGTATGTAGGCAGTCCTTATATGTAGGCAGTGCTTAGTACATAAGCAGTCCTTAGTGAGTAGGAAGTTTTTAGTTTGTAGGCAGTCCTTAGTATGTAAGCAGTCCTTTCTATGTCAGCAGTCCTTAGTACATAAGCAGTTCTTAGTACATAGGCAGTCCTTAGTACGTAAGCAGTCCTTAGTATGTCAGCAGTCCTTAGTACATAAGCAGTCCTTAGTACTTTATCACTCCTTAGTACTTAGGCAGTCCTTAGTACATAAGCAGTCCTTAGTATGTATGCAGTCCTTAGTACATAAGCTGTCTTTAGTACGTAGGCAGTCCTTAGTACGTAAGCAGCCTTTAGTAAGTAAGAAGTCCTTAGTACATAAGCAGTTCTTAGTACATTGTCAGTCCTTAGTACGTAGGCAGTTCTTAAAACGTAGGCAGTCCTTACTATGTAGGCAGTCCTTAGTACATAGGCAGTCCTTAGTACGTAGGCAGTTCTTAGTACATAATCAGTCCTTAGTACGTAAGCAGTCCTTTTTATGTCGGCAGTCCTTAGTACATAAGCAGTCCCTAGTATGTAGGCAGTTCTTAGTATGTAAGCAGTCCTTAGTACGTTGGACAATTAGATCAAAAGTTATCGCACTTTTAAGTTTCGATTGAATTTTGAAAAAAGAGCCGATTCGAACGTAATTTCGTTCGTACCGTACAAAGACCGCATCGAATCGTTCCGAACTCGATACAGTGACCTTGAAAATGATTGGCCCGTGACGTACACGTAAACAAATCGGCTCCCCAAAGCGGCGACTTTCGCCTATTCGCGATTTCAGTCGGCGTTCGAAGTAATAAAATCGCAAATATCGAATTAATCGATTTCGATTCGACAAAATTATACTTATGACACATGAAATTGGTCCATTTTTTTATGACGAATCGAATGAGCCTATTGCCGAAGCTGTAGCTCAATTAGATCAAAAGTTATCGCACTTTTAAGTTTCGATTGAATTTTGAAAAAAGAGCCGATTCGAACGTAATTTCGTTCGTACCGTACAAAGACCGCATCGAATCGTTCCTAACTCGATACAGTGACCTTGAAAATGATTGGCCCGTGACGTACACGTAAAAAAATCGGCTCCCCAAAGCGGCGACTTTCGCCTATTCGCGATTTCAGTCGGCGTTCGAAGTAATAAAATCGCAAATATCGAATTAATCGATTTAGATTCGACAAAATTATACTTATGACACATGAAATTGGTCCATTTTTTTATGACGAATCGAATGAGCCTATTGCCGAAGCTGTAGCTCAATTAGATCAAAAGTTATCGCACTTTTAAGTTTCGATTGAATTTTGAAAAAAGAGCCGATTCGAACGTAATTTCGTTCGTACCGTACAAAGACCACATCGAATCGTTCCGAACTCGATACAGTGACCTTGAAAGCAGTCCTTAGTACATAAGCAGTCCTTAGTACATAAGCAGTCCTTAGTACATAGGCAGTCCTTAGTATGTAGGCAGTCCTTAGTATGTAGGCAGTCCTTAGTACGTAAACAGTCCTTAGTATATCTACAGTATTTAGTACTTAAGCAGTCCTTAGTACGTAAGCATTCCTTGGTATGTCAGCAATCCTTAGTACATAAGCAGTCCTTAATATGTAGGCAGTCAGTACGTAGGCAGTCCTTAATACGTAAGCAGTCCTTAGTATGTCGGCAGTCCTTAGTACTTTGGCAGTCCTTAGTACTTAAGCAGTCCTTAGTACATAGGCAAACCTTAGTACTTTGGCACTCCTTAGTACTTAGGCAGTCTTTAGTACATAAGCAGTCCTTAGTATGTAAGCAGTCCTTAGTACATAAGCTGTCTTTAGTACGTAGGCAGTCCTTAGTACGTAAGCAGCCGTTAGTAAGTAAGCAGTCCTTAGTACATAAGCAGTTCTTAGTACATTGTCAGTCCTTAGTACGTAGGCAGTTCTTAAAACATAGGCAGTCCTTACTATGTAGGCAGTCCTTAGTACATAGGCAGTCCTTAGTACGTAGGCAGTTCTTAGTACATAATCAGTCCTTAGTACGTAAGCAGTCCTTAGTATGTCGGCAGTCCTTAGTACATAAGCAGTCCTTAGTATGTAGGCAGTTCTTATTACGTAAGCCGTCCTTAGTACGTAAGCAGTCCTTAGTACATAAGCAGTCCTTAGAACATAGGCAGTCCTTAGTACGTAAACAGTCCTTAGTATATCAGCAGTCTTTAGTACATAAGCAGTCCTTAGTACGTAAGCATTCCTTAGTATGTCAGCAATCCTTAGTACATAAGCAGTCCTTAGTATGTAGGCAGTCAGTACGTAGGCAGTCCTTAGTACATAAGCAGTCCTTATTATGTCAGCAGTCCTTAGTAAGTAAGCAGTCCTTAGTATGTAGGCAGTCCTTAGTATGTAAGCAGTCCTTAGTATATTGGTAGTCCTTAGTACATAAGCAGTCATTAATACTTAGGCAGTCCTTATTACGTAAGCAGTCCTTAGTACGTAGGCAGTCCTTAGTACATAGGCAGTCCTTAGTATGTAGGCAGTCCTTAGTATGTAAGCAGTCCTTAGTACATAAGCAGTCCTTAGTAAATAGGCAGTCCTTAGTACATAAGCAGTCCTTAGTACATAAGCAGTCCTTAGTTCTTAAGCAGTCCTTAGTATGTAAGCAGTACTTAGTACATAAGCAGTCCTTAGTAAGTAGGGATTCCTTGCTAAATAAGCAGTCCTTAGTATGTCGGCAGTCCTTAGTACATAAGCAGTCCTTAGTACTTTGGCAGTCCTTAGTACGTAGGAAGTCCTTAGTATGTAGGCAGTCCTTAGTACGTAAGCAGTCCTTAGTACATTGGCAGTCCTTAGTACATAAGCAGGCTTTAGTACGTAGGCAGTCCTTAGTACATAAGCAGCCCTTAGTAAGTAAGCAGTCCTTAGTATGTAGGCAGTCCTTAGTATGTAAGCAGTCCTTAGTACGTTGGTAGTCCTTAGTAATTAAGCAGTCATTAATACGTAGGCAGTCCTTAGTACGTAAGCAGTCCTTAGTACATAAGCAGTCATTAGTACATGAGCAGTCATTAGTACTTAAGCAGTCCTTAGTACGTAGGCAGTCCTTAGTATGTAGGCAGTCCTTATATGTAGGCAGTGCTTAGTACATAAGCAGTCCTTAGTGAGTAGGAAGTTTTTAGTTTGTAGGCAGTCCTTAGTATGTAAGCAGTCCTTTCTATGTCAGCAGTCCTTAGTACATAAGCAGTTCTTAGTACATAGGCAGTCCTTAGTACGTAAGCAGTCCTTAGTATGTCGGCAGTCCTTAGTACATAAGCAGTCCTTAGTACTTTATCACTCCTTAGTACTTAGGCAGTCCTTAGTACATAAGCAGTCCTTAGTATGTATGCAGTCCTTAGTACATAAGCTGTCTTTAGTACGTAGGCAGTCCTTAGTACGTAAGCAGCCTTTAGTAAGTAAGAAGTCCTTAGTACATAAGCAGTTCTTAGTACATTGTAAGTCCTTAGTACGTAGGCAGTTCTTAAAACGTAGGCAGTCCTTACTATGTAGGCAGTCCTTAGTACATAGGCAGTCCTTAGTACGTAGGCAGTTCTTAGTACATAATCAGTCCTTAGTACGTAAGCAGTCCTTTTTATGTCGGCAGTCCTTAGTACATAAGCAGTCCCTAGTATGTAGGCAGTTCTTAGTATGTAAGCAGTCCTTAGTACGTTGGACAATTAGATCAAAAGTTATCGCACTTTTAAGTTTCGATTGAATTTTGAAAAAAAGAGCCGATTCGAACGTAATTCGTTCGTACCGTACAAAGACCGCATCGAATCGTTCCGAACTCGATACAGTGACCTTGAAAATGATTGGCCCGTGACGTACACGTAAACAAATCGGCTCCCCAAAGCGGCGACTTTCGCCTATTCGCGATTTCAGTCGGCGTTCGAAGTAATAAAATCGCAAATATCGAATTAATCGATTTCGATTCGACAAAATTATACTTATGACACATGAAATTGGTCCATTTTTTTATGACGAATCGAATGAGCCTATTGCCGAAGCTGTAGCTCAATTAGATCAAAAGTTATCGCACTTTTAAGTTTCGATTGAATTTTGAAAAAAGAGCCGATTCGAACGTAATTTCGTTCGTACCGTACAAAGACCGCATCGAATCGTTCCTAACTCGATACAGTGACCTTGAAAATGATTGGCCCGTGACGTACACGTAAAAAAATCGGCTCCCCAAAGCGGCGACTTTCGCCTATTCGCGATTTCAGTCGGCGTTCGAAGTAATAAAATCGCAAATATCGAATTAATCGATTTAGATTCGACAAAATTATACTTATGACACATGAAATTGGTCCATTTTTTTATGACGAATCGAATGAGCCTATTGCCGAAGCTGTAGCTCAATTAGATCAAAAGTTATCGCACTTTTAAGTTTCGATTGAATTTTGAAAAAAGAGCCGATTCGAACGTAATTTCGTTCGTACCGTACAAAGACCACATCGAATCGTTCCGAACTCGATACAGTGACCTTGAAAGCAGTCCTTAGTACATAAGCAGTCCTTAGTACATAAGCAGTCCTTAGTACATAGGCAGTCCTTAGTATGTAGGCAGTCCTTAGTATGTAGGCAGTCCTTAGTACGTAAACAGTCCTTAGTATATCTACAGTATTTAGTACTTAAGCAGTCCTTAGTACGTAAGCATTCCTTGGTATGTCAGCAATCCTTAGTACATAAGCAGTCCTTAATATGTAGGCAGTCAGTACGTAGGCAGTCCTTAATACGTAAGCAGTCCTTAGTATGTCGGCAGTCCTTAGTACTTTGGCAGTCCTTAGTACTTAAGCAGTCCTTAGTACATAGGCAAACCTTAGTACTTTGGCACTCCTTAGTACTTAGGCAGTCTTTAGTACATAAGCAGTCCTTAGTATGTAAGCAGTCCTTAGTACATAAGCTGTCTTTAGTACGTAGGCAGTCCTTAGTACGTAAGCAGCCGTTAGTAAGTAAGCAGTCCTTAGTACATAAGCAGTTCTTAGTACATTGTCAGTCCTTAGTACGTAGGCAGTTCTTAAAACATAGGCAGTCCTTACTATGTAGGCAGTCCTTAGTACATAGGCAGTCCTTAGTACGTAGGCAGTTCTTAGTACATAATCAGTCCTTAGTACGTAAGCAGTCCTTAGTATGTCGGCAGTCCTTAGTACATAAGCAGTCCTTAGTATGTAGGCAGTTCTTATTACGTAAGCCGTCCTTAGTACGTAAGCAGTCCTTAGTACATAAGCAGTCCTTAGAACATAGGCAGTCCTTAGTACGTAAACAGTCCTTAGTATATCAGCAGTCTTTAGTACATAAGCAGTCCTTAGTACGTAAGCATTCCTTAGTATGTCAGCAATCCTTAGTACATAAGCAGTCCTTAGTATGTAGGCAGTCAGTACGTAGGCAGTCCTTAGTACATAAGCAGTCCTTATTATGTCAGCAGTCCTTAGTAAGTAAGCAGTCCTTAGTATGTAGGCAGTCCTTAGTATGTAAGCAGTCCTTAGTATATTGGTAGTCCTTAGTACATAAGCAGTCATTAATACTTAGGCAGTCCTTATTACGTAAGCAGTCCTTAGTACGTAGGCAGTCCTTAGTACATAGGCAGTCCTTAGTATGTAGGCAGTCCTTAGTATGTAAGCAGTCCTTAGTACATAAGCAGTCCTTAGTAAATAGGCAGTCCTTAGTACATAAGCAGTCCTTAGTACATAAGCAGTCCTTAGTTCTTAAGCAGTCCTTAGTATGTAAGCAGTACTTAGTACATAAGCAGTCCTTAGTAAGTAGGGATTCCTTGCTAAATAAGCAGTCCTTAGTATGTCGGCAGTCCTTAGTACATAAGCAGTCCTTAGTACTTTGGCAGTCCTTAGTACGTAGGAAGTCCTTAGTATGTAGGCAGTCCTTAGTACGTAAGCAGTCCTTAGTACATTGGCAGTCCTTAGTACATAAGCAGGCTTTAGTACGTAGGCAGTCCTTAGTACATAAGCAGCCCTTAGTAAGTAAGCAGTCCTTAGTATGTAGGCAGTCCTTAGTATGTAAGCAGTCCTTAGTACGTTGGTAGTCCTTAGTAATTAAGCAGTCATTAATACGTAGGCAGTCCTTAGTACGTAAGCAGTCCTTAGTACATAAGCAGTCATTAGTACATGAGCAGTCATTAGTACTTAAGCAGTCCTTAGTACGTAGGCAGTCCTTAGTATGTAGGCAGTCCTTATATGTAGGCAGTGCTTAGTACATAAGCAGTCCTTAGTGAGTAGGAAGTTTTTAGTTTGTAGGCAGTCCTTAGTATGTAAGCAGTCCTTTCTATGTCAGCAGTCCTTAGTACATAAGCAGTTCTTAGTACATAGGCAGTCCTTAGTACGTAAGCAGTCCTTAGTATGTCGGCAGTCCTTAGTACATAAGCAGTCCTTAGTACTTTATCACTCCTTAGTACTTAGGCAGTCCTTAGTACATAAGCAGTCCTTAGTATGTATGCAGTCCTTAGTACATAAGCTGTCTTTAGTACGTAGGCAGTCCTTAGTACGTAAGCAGCCTTTAGTAAGTAAGAAGTCCTTAGTACATAAGCAGTTCTTAGTACATTGTCAGTCCTTAGTACGTAGGCAGTTCTTAAAACGTAGGCAGTCCTTACTATGTAGGCAGTCCTTAGTACATAGGCAGTCCTTAGTACGTAGGCAGTTCTTAGTACATAATCAGTCCTTAGTACGTAAGCAGTCCTTTTTATGTCGGCAGTCCTTAGTACATAAGCAGTCCCTAGTATGTAGGCAGTTCTTAGTATGTAAGCAGTCCTTAGTACGTTGGACAATTAGATCAAAAGTTATCGCACTTTTAAGTTTCGATTGAATTTTGAAAAAAGAGCCGATTCGAACGTAATTTCGTTCGTACCGTACAAAGACCGCATCGAATCGTTCCGAACTCGATACAGTGACCTTGAAAATGATTGGCCCGTGACGTACACGTAAAAAAATCGGCTCCCCAAAGCGGCGACTTTCGCCTATTCGCGATTTCAGTC
The DNA here is from genome assembly GCA_011428145.1 of Ericerus pela. NCBI lineage: Eukaryota > Metazoa > Arthropoda > Insecta > Hemiptera > Coccidae > Ericerus > Ericerus pela. Next base: position 28,555 of record WOFM01001667.1, on the reverse strand, counting down.
GGCGTTCGAAGTAATAAAATCGCAAATATCGAATTAATCGATTTCGATTCGACAAAATTATACTTATGACACATGAAATTGGTCCATTTTTTTATGACGAATCGAATGAGCCTATTGCCGAAGCTGTAGCTCAATTAGATCAAAAGTTATCGCACTTTAAGTTTCGATTGAATTTTGAAAAAAGAGCCGATTCGAACGTAATTTCGTTCGTACCGTACAAAGACCGCATCGAATCGTTCCGAACTCGATACAGTGACCTTGAAAATGATTGGCCCGTGACGTACACGTAAAAAAATCGGCTCCCCAAAGCGGCGACTTTCGCCTATTCGCGATTTCAGTCGGCGTTCGAAGTAATAAAATCGCAAATATCGAATTAATCGATTTCGATTCGACAAAATTATACTTATGACACATGAAATTGGTCCATTTTTTTATGACGAATCGAATGAGCCTATTGCCGAAGCTGTAGCTCAATTAGATCAAAAGTTATCGCACTTTTAAGTTTCGATTGAATTTTGAAAAAAGAGCCGATTCGAACGTAATTTCGTTCGTACCGTACAAAGACCACATCGAATCGTTCCGAACTCGATACAGTGACCTTGAAAGCAGTCCTTAGTACATAAGCAGTCCTTAGTACATAAGCAGTCCTTAGTACATAGGCAGTCCTTAGTATGTAGGCAGTCCTTAGTATGTAGGCAGTCCTTAGTACGTAAACAGTCCTTAGTATATCTACAGTATTTAGTACTTAAGCAGTCCTTAGTACGTAAGCATTCCTTGGTATGTCAGCAATCCTTAGTACATAAGCAGTCCTTAATATGTAGGCAGTCAGTACGTAGGCAGTCCTTAATACGTAAGCAGTCCTTAGTATGTCGGCAGTCCTTAGTACTTTGGCAGTCCTTAGTACTTAAGCAGTCCTTAGTACATAGGCAAACCTTAGTACTTTGGCACTCCTTAGTACTTAGGCAGTCTTTAGTACATAAGCAGTCCTTAGTATGTAAGCAGTCCTTAGTACATAAGCTGTCTTTAGTACGTAGGCAGTCCTTAGTACGTAAGCAGCCGTTAGTAAGTAAGCAGTCCTTAGTACATAAGCAGTTCTTAGTACATTGTCAGTCCTTAGTACGTAGGCAGTTCTTAAAACATAGGCAGTCCTTACTATGTAGGCAGTCCTTAGTACATAGGCAGTCCTTAGTACGTAGGCAGTTCTTAGTACATAATCAGTCCTTAGTACGTAAGCAGTCCTTAGTATGTCGGCAGTCCTTAGTACATAAGCAGTCCTTAGTATGTAGGCAGTTCTTATTACGTAAGCCGTCCTTAGTACGTAAGCAGTCCTTAGTACATAAGCAGTCCTTAGAACATAGGCAGTCCTTAGTACGTAAACAGTCCTTAGTATATCAGCAGTCTTTAGTACATAAGCAGTCCTTAGTACGTAAGCATTCCTTAGTATGTCAGCAATCCTTAGTACATAAGCAGTCCTTAGTATGTAGGCAGTCAGTACGTAGGCAGTCCTTAGTACATAAGCAGTCCTTATTATGTCAGCAGTCCTTAGTAAGTAAGCAGTCCTTAGTATGTAGGCAGTCCTTAGTATGTAAGCAGTCCTTAGTATATTGGTAGTCCTTAGTACATAAGCAGTCATTAATACTTAGGCAGTCCTTATTACGTAAGCAGTCCTTAGTACGTAGGCAGTCCTTAGTACATAGGCAGTCCTTAGTATGTAGGCAGTCCTTAGTATGTAAGCAGTCCTTAGTACATAAGCAGTCCTTAGTAAATAGGCAGTCCTTAGTACATAAGCAGTCCTTAGTACATAAGCAGTCCTTAGTTCTTAAGCAGTCCTTAGTATGTAAGCAGTACTTAGTACATAAGCAGTCCTTAGTAAGTAGGGATTCCTTGCTAAATAAGCAGTCCTTAGTATGTCGGCAGTCCTTAGTACATAAGCAGTCCTTAGTACTTTGGCAGTCCTTAGTACGTAGGAAGTCCTTAGTATGTAGGCAGTCCTTAGTATGTAAGCAGTCCTTAGTACATTGGCAGTCCTTAGTACATAAGCAGGCTTTAGTACGTAGGCAGTCCTTAGTACATAAGCAGCCCTTAGTAAGTAAGCAGTCCTTAGTATGTAGGCAGTCCTTAGTATGTAAGCAGTCCTTAGTACGTTGGTAGTCCTTAGTAATTAAGCAGTCATTAATACGTAGGCAGTCCTTAGTACGTAAGCAGTCCTTAGTACATAAGCAGTCATTAGTACATGAGCAGTCATTAGTACTTAAGCAGTCCTTAGTACGTAGGCAGTCCTTAGTATGTAGGCAGTCCTTATATGTAGGCAGTGCTTAGTACATAAGCAGTCCTTAGTGAGTAGGAAGTTTTTAGTTTGTAGGCAGTCCTTAGTATGTAAGCAGTCCTTTCTATGTCAGCAGTCCTTAGTACATAAGCAGTTCTTAGTACATAGGCAGTCCTTAGTACGTAAGCAGTCCTTAGTATGTCGGCAGTCCTTAGTACATAAGCAGTCCTTAGTACTTTATCACTCCTTAGTACTTAGGCAGTCCTTAGTACATAAGCAGTCCTTAGTATGTATGCAGTCCTTAGTACATAAGCTGTCTTTAGTACGTAGGCAGTCCTTAGTACGTAAGCAGCCTTTAGTAAGTAAGAAGTCCTTAGTACATAAGCAGTTCTTAGTACATTGTCAGTCCTTAGTACGTAGGCAGTTCTTAAAACGTAGGCAGTCCTTACTATGTAGGCAGTCCTTAGTACATAGGCAGTCCTTAGTACGTAGGCAGTTCTTAGTACATAATCAGTCCTTAGTACGTAAGCAGTCCTTTTTATGTCGGCAGTCCTTAGTACATAAGCAGTCCCTAGTATGTAGGCAGTTCTTAGTATGTAAGCAGTCCTTAGTACGTTGGACAATTAGATCAAAAGTTATCGCACTTTTAAGTTTCGATTGAATTTTGAAAAAAGAGCCGATTCGAACGTAATTTCGTTCGTACCGTACAAAGACCGCATCGAATCGTTCCGAACTCGATACAGTGACCTTGAAAATGATTGGCCCGTGACGTACACGTAAACAAATCGGCTCCCCAAAGCGGCGACTTTCGCCTATTCGCGATTTCAGTCGGCGTTCGAAGTAATAAAATCGCAAATATCGAATTAATCGATTTCGATTCGACAAAATTATACTTATGACACATGAAATTGGTCCATTTTTTTATGACGAATCGAATGAGCCTATTGCCGAAGCTGTAGCTCAATTAGATCAAAAGTTATCGCACTTTTAAGTTTCGATTGAATTTTGAAAAAAGAGCCGATTCGAACGTAATTTCGTTCGTACCGTACAAAGACCGCATCGAATCGTTCCTAACTCGATACAGTGACCTTGAAAATGATTGGCCCGTGACGTACACGTAAAAAAATCGGCTCCCCAAAGCGGCGACTTTCGCCTATTCGCGATTTCAGTCGGCGTTCGAAGTAATAAAATCGCAAATATCGAATTAATCGATTTAGATTCGACAAAATTATACTTATGACACATGAAATTGGTCCATTTTTTTATGACGAATCGAATGAGCCTATTGCCGAAGCTGTAGCTCAATTAGATCAAAAGTTATCGCACTTTTAAGTTTCGATTGAATTTTGAAAAAAGAGCCGATTCGAACGTAATTTCGTTCGTACCGTACAAAGACCACATCGAATCGTTCCGAACTCGATACAGTGACCTTGAAAGCAGTCCTTAGTACATAAGCAGTCCTTAGTACATAAGCAGTCCTTAGTACATAGGCAGTCCTTAGTATGTAGGCAGTCCTTAGTATGTAGGCAGTCCTTAGTACGTAAACAGTCCTTAGTATATCTACAGTATTTAGTACTTAAGCAGTCCTTAGTACGTAAGCATTCCTTGGTATGTCAGCAATCCTTAGTACATAAGCAGTCCTTAATATGTAGGCAGTCAGTACGTAGGCAGTCCTTAATACGTAAGCAGTCCTTAGTATGTCGGCAGTCCTTAGTACTTTGGCAGTCCTTAGTACTTAAGCAGTCCTTAGTACATAGGCAAACCTTAGTACTTTGGCACTCCTTAGTACTTAGGCAGTCTTTAGTACATAAGCAGTCCTTAGTATGTAAGCAGTCCTTAGTACATAAGCTGTCTTTAGTACGTAGGCAGTCCTTAGTACGTAAGCAGCCGTTAGTAAGTAAGCAGTCCTTAGTACATAAGCAGTTCTTAGTACATTGTCAGTCCTTAGTACGTAGGCAGTTCTTAAAACATAGGCAGTCCTTACTATGTAGGCAGTCCTTAGTACATAGGCAGTCCTTAGTACGTAGGCAGTTCTTAGTACATAATCAGTCCTTAGTACGTAAGCAGTCCTTAGTATGTCGGCAGTCCTTAGTACATAAGCAGTCCTTAGTATGTAGGCAGTTCTTATTACGTAAGCCGTCCTTAGTACGTAAGCAGTCCTTAGTACATAAGCAGTCCTTAGAACATAGGCAGTCCTTAGTACGTAAACAGTCCTTAGTATATCAGCAGTCTTTAGTACATAAGCAGTCCTTAGTACGTAAGCATTCCTTAGTATGTCAGCAATCCTTAGTACATAAGCAGTCCTTATTATGTCAGCAGTCCTTAGTACTTTGGCAGTCCTTAGTACTTAAGCAGTCCTTATTACATAGGCAGTCCTTAGTACCTAAGCAGTCCTTAGTACATAAGCAGTCTTTAGTATGTAGGCAGTCCTTAGTACGTAAGCAGCCCTTAGTAATTAAGCAGTTCTTAGTATGTAGGCAGTCCTTAGTATGTAAGAAGTCCTTAGTACGTTGGTAGTCCTTAGTACATAGGCAGTCATTAATACATAGGCAGTCCTTAGTACGTAAGCAGTCCATAGTACATAAGCAGTCCTTAGTACGTAGGCAGGCCTTAGTATGTAGGTAGTCCTTAGTACGTAGGCAGTCCTTAGTATGTAGGCAGTCCTTAGTATGTAAGCAGTACTTAGTACATAAGCAGTCCTTAGTAAGTAGGGATTCCTTGCTAAATAAGCAGTCCTTAGTATGTCGGCAGTCCTTAGTACATAAGCAGTCCTTAGTACTTTGGCAGTCCTTAGTATGTAGGAAGTCCTTAGTATGTAGGCAGTCCTTAGTACGTAAGCAGTCCTTAGTACATTGGCAGTCCTTAGTACATAAGCAGTCTTTAGTACGTAGGCAGTCCTTAGTACATAAGCAGCCCTTAGTAAGTAAGCAGTCCTTAGTATGTAGGCAGTCCTTAGTATGTAAGCAGTCCTTAGTACGTTGGTAGTCCTTAGTCATTAAGCAGTCATTAATACGTAGGCAGTCCTTAGTACGTAAGCAGTCCTTAGTACATAAGCAGTCATTAGTACATGAGCAGTCATTAGTTCTTAAGCAGTCCTTAGTACGTGGGCAGTCCTTAGTATGTAGGCAGTCCTTATATGTAGGCAGTCCTTAGTACATAAGCAGTCCTTAGTGAGTAGGAAGTTTTTAGTTTGTAGGCAGTCCTTAGTATGTAAGATGTCCTTTTTATGTCGGCAGTCCTTAGTACATAAGCAGTCCCTAGTATGTAGGCAGTTCTTAGTATGTAAGCAGTCCTTAGTACGTTGGACAATTAGATCAAAAGTTATCGCACTTTTAAGTTTCGATTGAATTTTGAAAAAAGAGCCGATTCGAACGTAATTTCGTTCGTACCGTACAAAGACCGCATCGAATCGTTCCGAACTCGATACAGTGACCTTGAAAATGATTGGCCCGTGACGTACACGTAAACAAATCGGCTCCCCAAAGCGGCGACTTTCGCCTATTCGCGATTTCAGTCGGCGTTCGAAGTAATAAAATCGCAAATATCGAATTAATCGATTTCGATTCGACAAAATTATACTTATGACACATGAAATTGGTCCATTTTTTTATGACGAATCGAATGAGCCTATTGCCGAAGCTGTAGCTCAATTAGATCAAAAGTTATCGCACTTTTAAGTTTCGATTGAATTTTGAAAAAAGAGCCGATTCGAACGTAATTTCGTTCGTACCGTACAAAGACCGCATCGAATCGTTCCTAACTCGATACAGTGACCTTGAAAATGATTGGCCCGTGACGTACACGTAAAAAAATCGGCTCCCCAAAGCGGCGACTTTCGCCTATTCGCGATTTCAGTCAGCGTTCGAAGTAATAAAATCGCAAATATCGAATTAATCGATTTCGATTCGACAAAATTATACTTATGACACATGAAATTGGTCCAATTTTTTATGACGAATCGAATGAGCCTATTGCCGAAGCTGTAGCTCAATTAGATCAAAAGTTATCGCACTTTTAAGTTTCGATTGAATTTTGAAAAAAGAGCCGATTCGAACGTAATTTCGTTCGTACCGTACAAAGACCGCATCGAATCGTTCCGAACTCGATACAGTGACCTTGAAAGCAGTCCTTAGTACATAAGCAGTCCTTAGTACATAAGCAGTCCTTAGTACATAGGCAGTCCTTAGTATGTAGGCAGTCCTTAGTATGTAGGCAGTCCTTAGTACGTAAACAGTCCTTAGTATATCTACAGTATTTAGTACTTAAGCAGTCCTTAATATGTAGGCAGTCAGTACGTAGGCAGTCCTTAATACGTAAGCAGTCCTTAGTATGTCGGCAGTCCTTAGTACTTTGGCAGTCCTTAGTACTTAAGCAGTCCTTAGTACATAGGCAGTCCTTAGTACTTTGGCACTCCTTAGTACTTAGGCAGTCTTTAGTACATAAGCAGTCCTTAGTATGTAAGCAGTCCTTAGTACATAAGCTGTCTTTAGTACGTAGGCAGTCCTTAGTACGTAAGCAGCCGTTAGTAAGTAAGCAGTCCTTAGTACATAAGCAGTTCTTAGTACATTGTCAGTCCTTAGTACGTAGGCAGTTCTTAAAACATAGGCAGTCCTTACTATGTAGGCAGTCCTTAGTACATAGGCAGTCCTTAATACGTAGGCAGTTCTTAGTACATAATCAGTCCTTAGTACGTAAGCAGTCCTTAGTATGTCGGCAGTCCTTAGTACATAAGCAGTCCTTAGTATGTAGGCAGTTCTTATTATGTAAGCTGTCCTTAGTACGTAAGCAGTCCTTAGTACATAAGCATTCCTTAGTATGTCAGCAATCCTTAGTACATAAGCAGTCCTTAGTATGTAGGCAGTCAGTACGTAGGCAGTCCTTAGTACATAAGCAGTCCTTATTATGTCAGCAGTCCTTAGTACTTTGGCAGTCCTTAGTACTTAAGCAGTCCTTATTACATAGGCAGTCCTTAGTACCTAAGCAGTCCTTAGTACATAAGCAGTCTTTAGTATGTAGGCAGTCCTTAGTACGTAAGCAGCCCTTAGTAATTAAGCAGTTCTTAGTATGTAGGCAGTCCTTAGTATGTAAGAAGTCCTTAGTACGTTGGTAGTCCTTAGTACATAGGCAGTCATTAATACGTAGGCAGTCCTTAGTACGTAAGCAGTCCATAGTACATAAGCAGTCCTTAGTACGTAGGCAGGCCTTAGTATGTAGGCAGTCCTTAGTATGTAAGCAGTACTTAGTACATAAGCAGTCCTTAGTAAGTAGGGATTCCTTGCTAAATAAGCAGTCCTTAGTATGTCGGCAGTCCTTAGTACATAGGCAGTCCTTAGTACTTTGGCAGGCCTTAGTATGTAGGAAGTCCTTAGTATGTAGGCAGTCCTTAGTACGTAAGCAGTCCTTAGTACATTGGCAGTCCTTAGTACATAAGCAGTCTTTAGTACGTAGGCAGTCCTTAGTACATAAGCAGCCCTTAGTAAGTAAGCAGTCCTTAGTATGTAGGCAGTCCTTAGTATGTAAGCAGTCCTTAGTACGTTGGTAGTCCTTAGTCATTAAGCAGTCATTAATACGTAGGCAGTCCTTAGTACGTAAGCAGTCCTTAGTACATAAGCAGTCATTAGTACATGAGCAGTCAATAGTACTTAAGCAGTCCTTAGTATGTGGGCAGTCCTTAGTATGTAGGCAGTCCTTATATGTAGGCAGTCCTTAGTACATAAGCAGTCCTTAGTGAGTAGGAAGTTTTTAGTTTGTAGGCAGTCCTTAGTATGTAAGCAGTCCTTTCTATGTCAGCAGTCCTTAGTACATAAGCAGTTCTTAGTACATAGGAAGTCCTTAGTACATAAGCAGTCCTTAGTATGTCGGAAGTCCTTAGTACATAAGCAGTCCTTAGTATTTTGGCACTCCTTAGTACTTAGGCAGTCCTTAGTACATAAGCAGTCCTTAGTATGTAAGCAGTCCTTAGTACATAAGCTGTCTTTAGTACGTAGGCAGTCCTTAGTACGTAAGCAGCCGTTAGTAAGTAAGCAGTCCTTAGTACATAAGCAGTTCTTAGTACATTGTCAGTCCTTAGTACGTAGGCAGTTCTTAAAACGTAGGCAGTCCTTACTATGTAGGCAGTCCTTAGTATGTAGGCAGTCCTTAGTACGTAGGCAGTCCTTGCTATGTAGGCTGTCCTTAGTACGTAGGCAGTCCTTAGTACATAGGCAGTCCTTAGTATGTAAGAAGTCCTTAGTACGTAAGCAGTCCTTAGTTTGTAGGCAGTCCTTAGTACTTAAGCAGTCCTTAGTATCTAAGCAGTTCTTAGTATGTAGGTAGTCCTTAGTACTTAAGCAGTCCTTAGAATGTAAGCAGTCCTTAGTACGTAAGCAGTCCTTAGTTTGTAGGCAGTCCTTAGTACTTAGGCAGTCCTTAGTACGTATGCTGTCCTTAGTTTGTAGGCATTCCTTAGTACTTAGGCAGTCCTTACTATGTAGGCAGTCCTTAGTACATAGGCAGTCCTTAGTACGTAGGCAGTTCTTAGTTCATAATCAGTCCTTAGTACATAAGCAGTCCCTAGTATGTAGGCAGTTCTTATTATGTAAGCAGTCCTTAGTACGTAAGCAGTCCTTAGTACATAAGCAGTCCTTAGAACATAGGCAGTCCTTAGTACATAAACAGTCCTTAGTATATCTACAGTCTTTACTACTTAAGCAGTCCTTAGTATGTAAGCATTCCTTGGTATGTCGGCAGTCCTTAGTACATAAGCAGTCCTTAGTACTTTGGCAGTCCTTAGTACGTAGGAAGTCCTTAGTATGTAGGCAGTCCTTAGTACGTAAGCAGTCCTTAGTACATTGGCAGTCCTTAGTACATAAGCAGCCTTAAGTACGTAGGCAGTCCTTAGTACATAAGCAGCCCTTAGTAAGTAAGCAGTCCTTAGTACATAATCAGTACTTAGTACGTAAGCAGTCCTTAGTTTGTAGGCCGTCCTTAGTACATAAACAGTCCTTAGTATATCTACAGTCTTTACTACTTAAGCAGTCCTTAGTATGTAAGCATTCCTTGGTATGTCAGCAATCCTTAGTACATAAGCAGTCCTTAGTATGTAGGCAGTCAGTACGTAGGCAGTCCTTAGTACGTAAGCAGTCCTTAGTATGTCAGCAGTCCTTAGTACTTTGGCAGTCCTTAGTACTTAAGCAGTCCTTATTACATAGGCAGTCCTTAGTACCTAAGCAGTCCTTAGTACATAAGCAGTCTTTAGTATGTAGGCAGTCCTTAGTACGTAAGCAGCCCTTAGTAAGTAAGCAGTTCTTAGTATGTAGGCAGTCCTTAGTATGTAAGAAGTCCTTAGTACGTTGGTAGTCCTTAGTACATAGGCAGTCATTAATACGTAGGCAGTCCTTAGTACGTAAGCAGTCCTTAGTACATAAGCAGTCCTTAGTACGTAGGCAGGCCTTAGTATGTAGGTAGTCCTTAGTACGTAGGCAGTCCTTAGTATGTCGGCAGTCCTTAGTACATAAGCAGTCCTTAGTACTTTGGCAGTCCTTAGTATGTAGGAAGTCCTTAGTATGTAGGCAGTCCTTAGTACGTAAGCAGTCCTTAGTACATTGGCAGTCCTTAGTACATAAGCAGTCTTTAGTACGTAGGCAGTCCTTAGTACATAAGCAGCCCTTAGTAAGTAAGCAGTCCTTAGTATGTAGGCAGTCCTTAGTATGTAAGCAGTCCTTAGTACGTTGGTAGTCCTTAGTCATTAAGCAGTCATTAATACGTAGGCAGTCCTTAGTACGTAAGCAGTCCTTAGTACATAAGCAGTCATTAGTACATGAGCAGTCATTAGTTCTTAAGCAGTCCTTAGTACGTGGGCAGTCCTTAGTATGTAGGCAGTCCTTATATGTAGGCAGTCCTTAGTACATAAGCAGTCCTTAGTGAGTAGGAAGTTTTTAGTTTGTAGGCAGTCCTTAGTATGTAAGCAGTCCTTTTTATGTCGGCAGTCCTTAGTACATAAGCAGTCCCTAGTATGTAGGCAGTTCTTAGTATGTAAGCAGTCCTTAGTACGTTGGACAATTAGATCAAAAGTTATCGCACTTTTAAGTTTCGATTGAATTTTGAAAAAAGAGCCGATTCGAACGTAATTTCGTTCGTACCGTACAAAGACAGCATCGAATCGTTCCGAACTCGATACAGTGACCTTGAAAATGATTGGCGCGTGACGTACACGTAAACAAATCGGCTCCCCAAAGCGGCGACTTTCGCCTATTCGCGATTTCAGTCGGCGTTCGAAGTAATAAAATCGCAAATATCGAATTAATCGATTTCGATTCGACAAAATTATACTTATGACACATGAAATTGGTCCATTTTTTTATGACGAATCGAATGAGCCTATTGCCGAAGCTGTAGCTCAATTAGATCAAAAGTTATAGCACTTTTAAGTTTCGATTGAATTTTGAAAAAAGAGCCGATTCGAACGTAATTTCGTTCGTACCGTACAAAGACCGCATCGAATCGTTCCGAACTCGATACAGTGACCTTGAAAGCAGTCCTTAGTACATAAGCAGTCCTTAGTACATAAGCAGTCCTTAGTACATAGGCAGTCCTTAGTATGTAGGCAGTCCTTAGTATGTAGGCAGTCCTTAGTACGTAAACAGTCCTTAGTATATCTACAGTATTTAGTACTTAAGCAGTCCTTAGTACGTAAGCATTCCTTGGTATGTCAGCAATCCTTAGTACATAAGCAGTCCTTAATATGTAGGCAGTCAGTACGTAGGCAGTCCTTAATACGTAAGCAGTCCTTAGTATGTCGGCAGTCCTTAGTACTTTGGCAGTCCTTAGTACTTAAGCAGTCCTTAGTACATAGGCAGTCCTTAGTACTTTGGCACTCCTTAGTACTTAGGCAGTCTCTAGTACATAAGCAGTCCTTAGTATGTAAGCAGTCCTTAGTACATAAGCTGTCTTTAGTACGTAGGCAGTCCTTAGTACGTAAGCAGCCGTTAGTAAGTAAGCAGTCCTTAGTACATAAGCAGTTCTTAGTACATTGTCAGTCCTTAGTACGTAGGCAGTTCTTAAAACATAGGCAGTCCTTACTATGTAGGCAGTCCTTAGTACATAGGCAGTCCTTAATACGTAGGCAGTTCTTAGTACATAATCAGTCCTTAGTACGTAAGCAGTCCTTAGTATGTCGGCAGTCCTTAGTACATAAGCAGTCCTTAGTATGTAGGCAGTTCTTATTACGTAAGCAGTCCTTAGTACGTAAGCAGTCCTTAGTACATAAGCAGTCTTTAGAACATAGGCAGTCCTTAGTACGTAAACAGTCCTTAGTATATCAGCAGTCTTTAGTACATAAGCAGTCCTTAGTACGTAAGCATTCCTTAGTATGTCAGCAATCCTTAGTACATAAGCAGTCCTTAGTATGTAGGCAGTCAGTACGTAGGCAGTCCTTAGTACATAAGCAGTCCTTATTATGTCAGCAGTCCTTAGTACTTTGGCAGTCCTTAGTACTTAAGCAGTCCTTATTACATAGGCAGTCCTTAGTACCTAAGCAGTCCTTAGTACATAAGCAGTCTTTAGTATGTAGGCAGTCCTTAGTACGTAAGCAGCCCTTAGTAATTAAGCAGTTCTTAGTATGTAGGCAGTCCTTAGTATGTAAGAAGTCCTTAGTACGTTGGTAGTCCTTAGTACGTAGGCAGTCCTTAGTATGTAGGCAGTCCTTAGTATGTAAGCAGTACTTAGTACATAAGCAGTCCTTAGTAAGTAGGGATTCCTTGCTAAATAAGCAGTCCTTAGTATGTCGGCAGTCCTTAGTACATAAGCAGTCCTTAGTACTTTGGCAGTCCTTAGTATGTAGGAAGTCCTTAGTATGTAGGCAGTCCTTAGTACGTAAGCAGTCCTTAGTACATTGGCAGTCCTTAGTACATAAGCAGTCTTTAGTACGTAGGCAGTCCTTAGTACATAAGCAGCCCTTAGTAAGTAAGCAGTCCTTAGTATGTAGGCAGTCCTTAGTATGTAAGCAGTCCTTAGTACGTTGGTAGTCCTTAGTCATTAAGCAGTCATTAATACGTAGGCAGTCCTTAGTACGTAAGCAGTCCTTAGTACATAAGCAGTCATTAGTACATGAGCAGTCATTAGTTCTTAAGCAGTCCTTAGTACGTGGGCAGTCCTTAGTATGTAGGCAGTCCTTATATGTAGGCAGTCCTTAGTACATAAGCAGTCCTTAGTGAGTAGGAAGTTTTTAGTTTGTAGGCAGTCCTTAGTATGTAAGCAGTCCTTTTTATGTCGGCAGTCCTTAGTACATAAGCAGTCCCTAGTATGTAGGCAGTTCTTAGTATGTAAGCAGTCCTTAGTACGTTGGACAATTAGATCAAAAGTTATCGCACTTTTAAGTTTCGATTGAATTTTGAAAAAAGAGCCGATTCGAACGTAATTTCGTTCGTACCGTACAAAGACCGCATCGAATCGTTCCGAACTCGATACAGTGACCTTGAAAATGATTGGCCCGTGACGTACACGTAAACAAATCGGCTCCCCAAAGCGGCGACTTTCGCCTATTCGCGATTTCAGTCGGCGTTCGAAGTAATAAAATCGCAAATATCGAATTAATCGATTTCGATTCGACAAAATTATACTTATGACACATGAAATTGGTCCATTTTTTTATGACGAATCGAATGAGCCTATTGCCGAAGCTGTAGCTCAATTAGATCAAAAGTTATCGCACTTTTAAGTTTCGATTGAATTTTGAAAAAAGAGCCGATTCGAACGTAATTTCGTTCGTACCGTACAAAGACCCGCATCGAATCGTTCCTAACTCGATACAGTGACCTTGAAAATGATTGGCCCGTGACGTACACGTAAAAAAATCGGCTCCCCAAAGCGGCGACTTTCGCCTATTCGCGATTTCAGTCAGCGTTCGAAGTAATAAAATCGAAAATATCGAATTAATCGATTTCGATTCGACAAAATTATACTTATGACACATGAATTTGGTCCAATTTTTTATGACGAATCGAATGAGCCTATTGCCGAAGCTGTAGCTCAATTAGATCAAAAGTTATCGCACTTTTAAGTTTCGATTGAATTTGAAAAAAGAGCCGATTCGAACGTAATTTCGTTCGTACCGTACAAAGACCGCATCGAATCGTTCCGAACTCGATACAGTGACCTTGAAAGCAGTCCTTAGTACATAAGCAGTCCTTAGTACATAAGCAGTCCTTAGTACATAGGCAGTCCTTAGTATGTAGGCAGTCCTTAGTATGTAGGCAGTCCTTAGTACGTAAACAGTCCTTAGTATATCTACAGTATTTAGTACTTAAGCAGTCCTTAATATGTAGGCAGTCAGTACGTAGGCAGTCCTTAATACGTAAGCAGTCCTTAGTATGTCGGCAGTCCTTAGTACTTTGGCAGTCCTTAGTACTTAAGCAGTCCTTAGTACATAGGCAGTCCTTAGTACTTTGGCACTCCTTAGTACTTAGGCAGTCTTTAGTACATAAGCAGTCCTTAGTATGTAAGCAGTCCTTAGTACATAAGCTGTCTTTAGTACGTAGGCAGTCCTTAGTACGTAAGCAGCCGTTAGTAAGTAAGCAGTCCTTAGTACATAAGCAGTTCTTAGTACATTGTCAGTCCTTAGTACGTAGGCAGTTCTTAAAACATAGGCAGTCCTTACTATGTAGGCAGTCCTTAGTACATAGGCAGTCCTTAATACGTAGGCAGTTCTTAGTACATAATCAGTCCTTAGTACGTAAGCAGTCCTTAGTATGTCGGCAGTCCTTAGTACATAAGCAGTCCTTAGTATGTAGGCAGTTCTTATTACGTAAGCTGTCCTTAGTACGTAAGCAGTCCTTAGTACATAAGCATTCCTTAGTATGTCAGCAATCCTTAGTACATAAGCAGTCCTTAGTATGTAGGCAGTCAGTACGTAGGCAGTCCTTAGTACATAAGCAGTCCTTATTATGTCAGCAGTCCTTAGTACTTTGGCAGTCCTTAGTACTTAAGCAGTCCTTATTACATAGGCAGTCCTTAGTACCTAAGCAGTCCTTAGTACATAAGCAGTCTTTAGTATGTAGGCAGTCCTTAGTACGTAAGCAGCCCTTAGTAATTAAGCAGTTCTTAGTATGTAGGCAGTCCTTAGTATGTAAGAAGTCCTTAGTACGTTGGTAGTCCTTAGTACATAGGCAGTCATTAATACGTAGGCAGTCCTTAGTACGTAAGCAGTCCATAGTACATAAGCAGTCCTTAGTACGTAGGCAGGCCTTAGTATGTAGGTAGTCCTTAGTACGTAGGCAGTCCTTAGTATGTAGGCAGTCCTTAGTATGTAAGCAGTACTTAGTACATAAGCAGTCCTTAGTAAGTAGGGATTCCTTGCTAAATAAGCAGTCCTTAGTATGTCGGCAGTCCTTAGTACATAAGCAGTCCTTAGTACTTTGTCAGTCCTTAGTATGTAGGAAGTCCTTAGTATGTAGGCAGTCCTTAGTATGTAAGCAGTCCTTAGTACATTGGCAGTCCTTAGTACATAAGCAGTCTTTAGTACGTAGGCAGTCCTTAGTACATAAGCAGCCCTTAGTAAGTAAGCAGTCCTTAGTATGTAGGCAGTCCTTAGTATGTAAGCAGTCCTTAGTACGTTGGTAGTCCTTAGTCATTAAGCAGTCATTAATACGTAGGCAGTCCTTAGTACGTAAGCAGTCCTTAGTACATAAGCAGTCATTAGTACATGAGCAGTCATTAGTTCTTAAGCAGTCCTTAGTACGTGGGCAGTCCTTAGTATGTAGGCAGTCCTTATATGTAGGCAGTCCTTAGTACATAAGCAGTCCTTAGTGAGTAGGAAGTTTTTAGTTTGTAGGCAGTCCTTAGTATGTAAGCAGTCCTTTTTATGTCGGCAGTCCTTAGTACATAAGCAGTCCCTAGTATGTAGGCAGTTCTTAGTATGTAAGCAGTCCTTAGTACGTTGGACAATTAGATCAAAAGTTATCGCACTTTTAAGTTTCGATTGAATTTTGAAAAAAGAGCCGATTCGAACGTAATTTCGTTTGTACCGTACAAAGACCGCATCGAATCGTTCCGAACTCGATACAGTGACCTTGAAAATGATTGGCGCGTGACGTACACGTAAACAAATCGGCTCCCCAAAGCGGCGACTTTCGCCTATTCGCGATTTCAGTCGGCGTTCGAAGTAATAAAATCGCAAATATCGAATTAATCGATTTCGATTCGACAAAATTTTACTTATGACACATGAAATTGGTCCATTTTTTTATGACGAATCGAATGAGCCTATTGCCGAAGCTGTAGCTCAATTAGATCAAAAGTTATCGCACTTTTAAGTTTCGATTGAATTTTGAAAAAAGAGCCGATTCGAACGTAATTTCGTTCGTACCGTACAAAGACCGCATCGAATCGTTCCGAACTCGATACAGTGACCTTGAAAGCAGTCCTTAGTACATAAGCAGTCCTTAGTACATAAGCAGTCCTTAGTACATAGGCAGTCCTTAGTATGTAGGCAGTCCTTAGTATGTAGGCAGTCCTTAGTACGTAAACAGTCCTTAGTATATCTACAGTATTTAGTACTTAAGCAGTCCTTAGTACGTAAGCATTCCTTGGTATGTCAGCAATCCTTAGTACATAAGCAGTCCTTAATATGTAGGCAGTCAGTACGTAGGCAGTCCTTAATACGTAAGCAGTCCTTAGTATGTCGGCAGTCCTTAGTACTTTGGCAGTCCTTAGTACTTAAGCAGTCCTTAGTACATAGGCAGTCCTTAGTACTTTGGCACTCCTTAGTACTTAGGCAGTCTCTAGTACATAAGCAGTCCTTAGTATGTAAGCAGTCCTTAGTACATAAGCTGTCTTTAGTACGTAGGCAGTCCTTAGTACGTAAGCAGCCGTTAGTAAGTAAGCAGTCCTTAGTACATAAGCAGTTCTTAGTACATTGTCAGTCCTTAGTACGTAGGCAGTTCTTAAACATAGGCAGTCCTTACTATGTAGGCAGTCCTTAGTACATAGGCAGTCCTTAATACGTAGGCAGTTCTTAGTACATAATCAGTCCTTAGTACGTAAGCAGTCCTTAGTATGTCGGCAGTCCTTAGTACATAAGCAGTCCTTAGTAATGTAGGCAGTTCTTATTACGTAAGCAGTCCTTAGTACGTAAGCAGTCCTTAGTACATAAGCAGTCTTTAGAACATAGGCAGTCCTTAGTACGTAAACAGTCCTTAGTATATCAGCAGTCTTTAGTACATAAGCAGTCCTTAGTACGTAAGCATTCCTTAGTATGTCAGCAATCCTTAGTACATAAGCAGTCCTTAGTATGTAGGCAGTCAGTACGTAGGCAGTCCTTAGTACATAAGCAGTCCTTATTATGTCAGCAGTCCTTAGTACTTTGGCAGTCCTTAGTACTTAAGCAGTCCTTATTACATAGGCAGTCCTTAGTACCTAAGCAGTCCTTAGTACATAAGCAGTCTTTAGTATGTAGGCAGTCCTTAGTACGTAAGCAGCCCTTAGTAATTAAGCAGTTCTTAGTATGTAGGCAGTCCTTAGTATGTAAGAAGTCCTTAGTACGTTGGTAGTCCTTAGTACATAGGCAGTCATTAATACGTAGGCAGTCCTTAGTACGTAAGCAGTCCATAGTACAAAGCAGTCCTTAGTACGTAGGCAGGCCTTAGTATGTAGGTAGTCCTTAGTACGTAGGCAGTCCTTAGTATGTAGGCAGTCCTTAGTATGTAAGCAGTACTTAGTACATAAGCAGTCCTTAGTAAGTAGGGATTCCTTGCTAAATAAGCAGTCCTTAGTATGTCGGCAGTCCTTAGTACATAAGCAGTCCTTAGTACTTTGGCAGTCCCTTAGTATGTAGGAAGTCCTTAGTATGTAGGCAGTCCTTAGTACGTAAGCAGTCCTTAGTACATTGGCAGTCCTTAGTACATAAGCAGTCTTTAGTACGTAGGCAGTCCTTAGTACATAAGCAGCCCTTAGTAAGTAAGCAGTCCTTAGTATGTAGGCAGTCCTTAGTATGTAAGCAGTCCTTAGTACGTTGGTAGTCCTTAGTACATAGGCAGTCATTAATACGTAGGCAGTCCTTAGTACGTAAGCAGTCCTTAGTACATAAGCAGTCCTTAGTACGTAGGCAGGCCTTAGTATGTAGGTAGTCCTTAGTACGTAGGCAGTCCTTAGTATATAGGCAGTCCTTAGAATGTAGGCAGTCCTTAGTAAGTAAGCAGTCCTTAGTACATAAGCAGTCCTTAGTACGTAGGCAGTCCTTAGTAGCAGTAGGCAGTCCTTAGTATGTAGGCAGTCCTTAGTATGTAGGCAGTCCTTAGTACGTGCAGTCGCTAAGTAGGGTCCTTAGTACGTAGGCAGTCCTTAGTACATAGGCAGTCCTTAGTAATAGGCAGTCCTAGATGTAAGAAGTCCTTAGTATGTTGGTAGTCCTTAGTACGTAAGCAGTCCTTAGTTTTGTGGCAGTCCTTAGTACTTAAGCAGTCCTTAGTAGCTAAGCAGTTCATAGTACGTAGTTAGTCCTTAGTACTTAAGCAGCCCTTAGAATGTAAGCAGTACTTAGTACGTAAGCAGTCCTTAGTTTGTAGGCAGTCCTTAGTAACATAAACAGTCCTTAGTATATCTACAGTCTTTACTACTTAAGCAGTCCTTAG
The DNA here is from genome assembly GCA_011428145.1 of Ericerus pela. Lineage (NCBI taxonomy): Eukaryota > Metazoa > Arthropoda > Insecta > Hemiptera > Coccidae > Ericerus > Ericerus pela. The sequence continues at coordinate 10,684 of WOFM01001667.1, read as the reverse complement.
TATGTAGCATTCCTTGGTATGTCAGCAATCCTTAGTACATAAGCAGTCCTTAGTACGTAAGCATTCCATAGTATGTCAGCAATCCTTAGTACATAGGCAGTCCTTAGTATGTAGGCAGTCTTAGTATGTAAGCAGTCTTAGTACATAAGCAGTCCTTAGTACATAGGCAGTCCTTAGTATGTAAGCAGTCCTTAGAACATAAGCAGTCCTTAGTACGTAAAACAGTCCTTAGTATATCAGCAGTCTTTAGTACATAAGCAGTCCTTAGTACATAAGCATTCCTTAGTATGTCAGCAGTCCTTAGTACATAAGCGTCCTTATTATGAAGGAGTCAGTACGTAGGCACTCCTTAGTAAGTAACAGTCCTTAGTTGTCGGCAGTCCTTAGTACTTTGGCAGTCCTTATTACTTCAGCAGTCCTTAGTACATAGGCAGTCCTTAGTACCTAAGCAGTCCTTAGTACATAAGCAGTCTTTAGTATGTAGGCAGTCCTTAGTACGTAAGCAGCCCTTAGTAAGTAAGCAGTCCTTAGTAATGTAGGCAGTACTTAGTACGTTGGTAGTCCTTAGTACATAAGCAGTCATTAATACTTAGGCAGTCCTTAGTACGTAAGCAGTCCTTTGTAAGTAAGCAGTCCTTAGTACTTAAGCTGTCCTTAGAATGTAAGCAGTCATTAGAACATAAGCAGTTGTTAGTACATAAGCAGTCATTAGTACCTAAGCAGTCCTTATTATGTAAGCAGTCCTTAGTAAGTAGGCAGTCCTTAGAACATAGGCAGTCCTTAGTACGTAAGCATCCTTAGTATCTCAGCAGTCCTTAGTAAATAAGCAGTCCTTAGTATATCAGCAGTCTTTAGTACATAAGCAGTCCTTAGTACGTAAGCATTCCTTAGTATGTCAGCAGTCCTTAGTACATAAGCAGTCCTTAGTATGTAGGCAGTCAGTATGTAGGCAGTCCTTAGTAAGTAAGCAGTCCTTAGTATGTCGGCAGTCCTTAGTACATGAGCAGTCCTTATTACTTTGGCAGTCCTTAGTACTTAAGCAGTCCTTAGTACATAAGCAGTCAATAGTTCCTAAGCAGTCCTTAGTACATAAGCAGTCTTTAGTACATAGGCAGTACTTAGTACGTAAGCAGCCCTTAGTAAGTAAGCAGTCCTTAGTATGTAGGCAGTCCTTAGTATGTTAAGCAGTCCTTAAGTATATTGGTAAGTCCTTAGTACATAAGCAGTCATTAATACTTAGGCAGTCCTTATTACGTAAGGCAGTCCTTAGTACGTAGGGCAGTCCTTAGTAGCTAGGCAGTCCTAGATGTAGGCAGTCCCTTAGTATGTAAGCAGTCCTTAGTACATAAGCCAGTCCTTAGTAATAGGCAGTCCTTGTACATAAGCAGTTCTTAGTAAATAGGCGTCCTTAGTACATAAGCAGGCCTTAGTACTAAGCAGTCCTTAGTTCTAGCAATTCCTTAGTATGTAAGCAGTAACTTAGTACATAAGCAGTCCTAGTAAGTAGGAGTAGGGATTCCTTGCTAAATAGGCAGTCCTTAGTATGTCGGCAGTCCTTAGTACATAAGCAGTCCTTAGTACTTGGCAGGTCCTTAGTATGTTAGGAAGTCCTTAGTATGTAGGCAGTCCTGAGTACTGTAAGCAGTCCCTTAGTACAGTGGACAATAGATCACTAGTTATCGCACTTTTAAGTTTCGATTGAATTTTGAAAAAAGAGCCGATTCGAACGTAATTTCGTTCGTACCGTACAAAGACCGCATCGAATCGTTCCGAACTCGATACAGTGACCTTGAAAATGATTGGCGCGTGACGTACACGTAAACAAATCGGCTCCCCAAAGCGGCGACTTTCGCCTATTCGCGATTTCAGTCGGCGTTCGAAGTAATAAAATCGCAAATATCGAATTAATCGATTTCGATTCGACAAAATTATACTTATGACACATGAAATTGGTCCATTTTTTGTGACGAATCGAATGAGCCTATTGCCGAAGCTGTAGCTCAATTAGATCAAAAGTTATCGCACTTTTAAGTTTCGATTGAATTTTGAAAAAAGAGCCGATTCGAACGTAATTTCGTTCGTACCGTACAAAGACCGCATCGAATCGTTCCGAACTCGATACAGTGACCTTGAAAGCAGTCCTTAGTACATAAGCAGTCCTTAGTACATAAGCAGTCCTTAGTACATAGGCAGTCCTTAGTATGTAGGCAGTCCTTAGTATGTAGGCAGTCCTTAGTACGTAAACGTCCTTAGTATATCTACAGTATTTAGTACTTAAGCAGTCCTTAGTACGTAAGCATTCCTTGGTATGTCAGCAATCCTTAGTACATAAGCAGTCCTTAATATGTAGGCAGTCAGTACGTAGGCAGTCCTTAATACGTAAGCAGTCCTTAGTATGTCGGCAGTCCTTAGTACTTTGGCAGTCCTTAGTACTTAAGCAGTCCTTAGTACATAGGCAGTCCTTAGTACTTTGGCACTCCTTAGTACTTAGGCAGTCTCTAGTACATAAGCAGTCCTTAGTATGTAAGCAGTCCTTAGTACATAAGCTGTCTTTAGTACGTAGGCAGTCCTTAGTACGTAAGCAGCCGTTAGTAAGTAAGCAGTCCTTAGTACATAAGCAGTTCTTAGTACATAGGCAGTCCTTAGTACGTAGGCAGTTCTTAGTTCATAATCAGTCCTTAGTACATAAGCAGTCCCTAGTATGTAGGCAGTTCTTATTATTGTAAGCAGTCCTTAGTACGTAAGCAGTCCTTAGTACATAAAGCAGTCCGTAGAACATAGGCAGTCCTTAGTACATAACAGTCCTTAGTATATCTACAGTCTTTACTACTTAAGCAGTCCCTTAGTATGTTAAGCATTCCTTGGTATGTCGGCAAGTCCTAGTACATAAGCAGTCCTTAGTAACTTTGGCAAGTCCTTAGTACGTAGGAAGTCCTTGTATGTAGGCAGTCCTTAGTACGTAGCAGTCCTTAGTACATTGGCAGTCCCTTAGTACATAAGCAGCCTTAAGTACGTAGGCAGTCCTTAGTACATAGCAGCCCTTAGTAGTACAGTAAGCAGTAGTCCTTAGTACGTAAGCATTCCTTGGTTATGTCAGCAATACCTTAGTACAAAGCAGTCCTAATATGTAGGAGTCAGTACGTAGGCAGTCCTTAATACGTAAGCAGTCCTTAGTATGTAGGCAGTCCTTAGTACTTTGGCAGTCCTTAGTACTTAAGCAGTCCTTAGTACATAGGCAGTCCTTAGTACTTTGGCACTCCTTAGTACTTAGGCAGTCTCTAGTACATAAGCAGTCCTTAGTATGTAAGCAGTCCTTAGTACATAAGCTGTCTTTAGTACGTAGGCAGTCCTTAGTACGTAAGCAGCCGTTAGTAAGTAAGCAGTCCTTAGTACATAAGCAGTTCTTAGTACATTGTCAGTCCTTAGTACGTAGGCAGTTCTTAAAACATAGGCAGTCCTTACTATGTAGGCAGTCCTTAGTACATAGGCAGTCCTTAATACGTAGGCAGTTCTTAGTACATAATCAGTCCTTAGTACGTAAGCAGTCCTTAGTATGTCGGCAGTCCTTAGTACATAAGCAGTCCTTAGTATGTAGGCAGTTCTTATTACGTAAGCAGTCCTTAGTACGTAAGCAGTCCTTAGTACATAAGCAGTCTTTAGAACATAGGCAGTCCTTAGTACGTAAACAGTCCTTAGTATATCAGCAGTCTTTAGTACATAAGCAGTCCTTAGTACGTAAGCATTCCTTAGTATGTCAGCAATCCTTAGTACATAAGCAGTCCTTAGTATGTAGGCAGTCAGTACGTAGGCAGTCCTAGTACATAAGCAGTCCTTATATGTCAGCAGTCCTTAGTACTTTGGCAGTCCTTAGTACTTAAGCAGTCCTTATTACATAGGCAGTCCTTAGTACCTAAGCAGTCCTTAGTACATAAGCAGTCTTTAGTATGTAGGCAGTCCTTAGTACGTAAGCAGCCCTTAGTAATTAAGCAGTTCTTAGTATGTAGGCAGTCCTTAGTATGTAAGAAGTCCTTAGTACGTTGGTAGTCCTTAGTACATAGGCAGTCATTAATACGTAGGCAGTCCTTAGTACGTAAGCAGTCCATAGTACATAAGCAGTCCTTAGTACGTAGGCAGGCCTTAGTATGTAGGTAGTCCTTAGTACGTAGGCAGTCCTTAGTATGTAGGCAGTCCCTTAGTATGTAAGCAGTACTTAGTACATAAGCAGTCCTTAGTAAGTAGGGATTCCTTGCTAAATAAGCAGTCCTTAGTATGTCGGCAGTCCTTAGTACATAAGCAGTCCTTAGTACTTTGGCAGTCCTTAGTATGTAGGAAGTCCTTAGTATGTAGGCAGTCCTTAGTACGTAAGCAGTCCTTAGTACATTGGCAGTCCTTAGTACATAAGCAGTCTTTAGTACGTAGGCAGTCCTTAGTACATAAGCAGCCCTTAGTAAGTAAGCAGTCCTTAGTATGTAGGCAGTCCTTAGTATGTAAGCAGTCCTTAGTACGTTGGTAGTCCTTAGTACATAGGCAGTCATTAATACGTAGGCAGTCCTTAGTACGTAAGCAGTCCTTAGTACATAAGCAGTCCTTAGTACGTAGGCAGGCCTTAGTATGTAGGTAGTCCTTAGTACGTAGGCAGTCCTTAGTATATAGGCAGTCCTTAGAATGTAGGCAGTCCTTAGTACGTAAGCAGTCCTTAGTACATAAGCAGTCCTTAGTACGTAGGCAGTCCTTAGTACGTAGGCAGTCCTTAGTATGTAGGCAGTCCTTAGTATGTAGGCAGTCCTTAGTATGTAGGCAGTCCTTAGTACGTAGGCAGTCCTTGCTAAGTAGGCTGTCCTTAGTACGTAGGCAGTCCTTAGTACATAGGCAGTCCTTAGTACATAGGCAGTCCTTAGTATGTAAGAAGTCCTTAGTATGTTGGTAGTCCTTAGTACGTAAGCAGTCCTTAGTTTGTAGGCAGTCCTTAGTACTTAAGCAGTCCTTAGTATCTAAGCAGTTCATAGTACGTAGTTAGTCCTTAGTACTTAAGCAGCCCTTAGAATGTAAGCAGTACTTAGTACGTAAGCAGTCCTTAGTTTGTAGGCAGTCCTTAGTACATAAACAGTCCTTAGTATATCTACAGTCTTTACTACTTAAGCAGTCCTTAGTATGTAAGCATTCCTTGGTATGTCAGCAATCCTTAGTACATAAGCAGTCCTTAGTACGTAAGCATTCCATAGTATGTCAGCAATCCTTAGTACATAGGCAGTCCTTAGTATGTAGGCAGTCCTTAGTATGTAAGCAGTCCTTAGTACATAAGCAGTCCTTAGTACATAGGCAGTCCTTAGTATGTAAGCAGTCCTTAGAACATAAGCAGTCCTTAGTACGTAAACAGTCCTTAGTATATCAGCAGTCTTTAGTACATAAGCAGTCCTTAGTACATAAGCATTCCTTAGTATGTCAGCAGTCCTTAGTACATAAGCAGTCCTTATTATGAAGGCAGTCAGTACGTAGGCACTCCTTAGTAAGTATGCAGTCCTTAGTATGTCGGCAGTCCTTATTACTTTGGCAGTCCTTATTACTTCAGCAGTCCTTAGTACATAGGCAGTCCTTAGTACCTAAGCAGTCCTTAGTACATAAGCAGTCTTTAGTATGTAGGCAGTCCTTAGTACGTAAGCAGCCCTTGGTAAGTAAGCAGTCCTTAGTATGTAGGCAGTACTTAGTACGTTGGTAGTCCTTAGTACATAAGCAGTCATTAATACTTAGGCAGTCCTTAGTACGTAAGCAGTCCTTTGTAAGTAAGCAGTCCTTAGTACTTAAGCTGTCCTTAGAATGTAAGCAGTCATTAGAACATAAGCAGTTGTTAGTACATAAGCAGTCATTAGTACCTAAGCAGTCCTTATTATGTAAGCAGTCCTTAGTAAGTAGGCAGTCCTTAGAACGTAGGCAGTCCTTAGTACGTAAGCAATCCTTAGTATCTCAGCAGTCCTTAGTAAATAAGCAGTCCTTAGTATATCAGCAGTCTTTAGTACATAAGCAGTCCTTAGTACGTAAGCATTCCTTAGTATGTCAGCAGTCCTTAGTACATAAGCAGTCCTTAGTATGTAGGCAGTCAGTACGTAGGCAGTCCTTAGTAAGTAAGCAGTCCTTAGTATGTCAAGAGTCCTTAGTACATAAGCAGTCCTTATTACTTTGGCAGTCCTTAGTACTTAAGCAGTCCTTAGTACATAAGCAGTCAATAGTTCCTAAGCAGTCCTTAGTACATAAGCAGTCTTTAGTACATAGGCAGTACTTAGTACGTAAGCAGCCCTTAGTAAGTAAGCAGTCCTAGTATGTAGGCAGTCCTTAGTATGTAAGCAGTCCTTAGTATATTGGTAGTCCTTAGTACATAAGCAGTCATTAATACTTAGGCAGTCCTTATTACGTAAGCAGTCCTTAGTACGTAGGCAGTCCTTAGTACATAGGCAGTCCTTAGTATGTAGGCAGTCCTTAGTATGTAAGCAGTCCTTAGTACATAAGCAGTCCTTAGTAAATAGGCAGTCCTTAGTACATAAGCAGTCCTTAGTAAATAGGCAGTCCTTAGTACATAAGCAGTCCTTAGTACATAAGCAGTCCTTAGTTCTTAAGCAGTCCTTAGTATGTAAGCAGTACTTAGTACATAAGCAGTCCTTAGTAAGTAGGGATTCCTTGCTAAATAGGCAGTCCTTAGTATGTCGGCAGTCCTTAGTACATAAGCAGTCCTTAGTACTTTGGCAGTCCTTAGTATGTAGGAAGTCCTTAGTATGTAGGCAGTCCTTAGTACGTAAGCAGTCCTTAGTACATTGGCAGTCCTTAGTACCTAAGCAGTCTTTAGTACGTAGGCAGTCCTTAGTACATAAGCAGCCCTTAGTAAGTAAGCAGTCCTTAGTATGTAGGCAGTCCTTAGTATGTAAGCAGTCCTTAGTACGTTGGTAGTCCTTAGTCATTAAGCAGTCATTAATACGTAGGCAGTCCTTAGTACGTAAGCAGTCCTTAGTACATAAGCAGTCATTAGTACATGAGCAGTCATTAGTACTTAAGCAGTCCTTAGTACGTGGGCAGTCCTTAGTATGTAGGCAGTCCTTATATGTAGGCAGTCCTTAGTACATAAGCAGTCCTTAGTGAGTAGGAAGTTTTTAGTTTGTAGGCAGTCCTTAGTATGTAAGCAGTCCTTTCTAAGTCAGCAGTCCTTAGTACATAAGCAGTTCTTAGTACATATTAAGTCCTTAGTACATAAGCAGTCCTTAGTATGTCGGAAGTCCTTAGTACATAAGCAGTCCTTAGTATTTTGGCACTCCTTAGTACTTAGGCAGTCCTTAGTACATAAGCAGTCCTTAGTATGTAAGCAGTCCTTAGTACATAAGCTGTCTTTAGTACGTAGGCAGTCCTTAGTACGTAAGCAGCCGTTAGTAAGTAAGCAGTCCTTAGTACATAAGCAGTTCTTAGTACATTGTCAGTCCTTAGTACGTAGGCAGTTCTTAAAACGTAGGCAGTCCTTACTATGTAGGCAGTCCTTAGTATGTAGGCAGTCCTTAGTACGTAGGCAGTCCTTGCTATGTAGGCTGTCCTTAGTACATAGGCAAACTTAGTACATAGGCAGTCCTTAGTATGTAAGAAGTCCTTAGTACGTAAGCAGTCCTTAGTTTGTAGGCAGTCCTTAGTACTTAAGCAGTCCTTAGTATCTAAGCAGTTCTTAGTACGTAGGTAGTCCTTAGTACTTAAGCAGTCCTTAGAATGTAAGCAGTCCTTAGTAAGCAGTCCTTAGTTTGTAGGCAGTCCTTAGTACTTAGGCAGTCCTTAGTACGTAGGCTGTCCTTAGTTTGTAGGCATTCCTTAGTACTTAGGCAGTCCTTACTATGTAGGCAGTCCTTAGTTCATAGGCAGTCCTTAGTACGTAGGCAGTTCTTAGTTCATAATCAGTCCTTAGTACATAAGCAGTCCCTAGTATGTAGGCAGTTCTTATTATGTAAGCAGTCCTTAGTACGTAAGCAGTCCTTAGTACATAAGCAGTCCTTAGAACATAGGCAGTCCTTAGTACATAAACAGTCCTTAGTATATCTACAGTCTTTACTACTTAAGCAGTCCTTAGTATGTAAGCATTCCTTGGTATGTCGGCAGTTCTTAGTACATAAGCAGTCCTTAGTACTTTGGCAGTCCTTAGTACATAGGAAGTCCTTAGTATGTAGGCAGTCCTTAGTACGTAAGCAGTCCTTAGTACATTGGCAGTCCTTAGTACATAAGCAGCCTTTAGGACGTAGGCAGTCCTTAGTACATAAGCAGCCCTTAGTAAGTAAGCAGTCCTTAGTACATAAGCAGTACTTAGTACGTAAGCAGTCCTTAGTTTGTAGGCCGTCCTTAGTACATAAACAGTCCTTAGTATATCTACAGTCTTTACTACTTAAGCAGTCCTTAGTATGTAAGCATTCCTTGGTATGTCAGCAATCCTTAGTACATAAGCAGTCCTTAGTACGTAAGCATTCCTTAGTATGTCAGCAATCCTTAGTACATAGGCAGTCCTTAGTATGTAGGCAGTCCTTAGTATGTAAGCAGTCCTTAGTACATAAGCAGTCCTTAGTACATAGGCAGTCCTTAGTATGTAAGCAGTCCTTAGAACATAAGCAGTCCTTAGTACGTAAACAGTCCTTAGTGTATCAGCAGTCTTTAGTACATAAGCAGTCCTTAGTACATAAGCATTCCTTAGTATGTCAGCAGTCCTTAGTACATAAGCAGTCCTTAGTATGTAGGCAGTCAGTACGTAGTCACTCCTTAGTAAGTAAGCAGTCCTTAGTATGTCGGCAGTCCTTAGTACTTTGGCAGTCCTTATTACTTCAGCAGTCCTTAGAACATAGGCCGTCCTTAGTACATAAACAGTCCTTAGTATATCTACAGTCTTTACTACTTAAGCAGTCCTTAGTATGTAAGCATTCCTTGGTATGTCAGCAATCCTTAGTACATAAGCATTCCTTAGTATGTCAGCAGTCCTTAGTACATAAGCAGTCCTTAGTATGTAGGCAGTCAGTACGTAGTCACTCCTTAGTAAGTAAGCAGTCCTTAGTATGTCGGCAGTCCTTAGTACTTTGGCAGTCCTTATTACTTCAGCAGTCCTTAGTACATAGGCAGTCCTTAGTACCTAAGCAGTCCTTAGTACATAAGCAGTCTTTAGTACGTAGGCAGTCCTTAGTACGTAAGCAGCCCTTAGTAAGTAAGCAGTCCTTAGTATGTAGCAGTACTTAGTACGTTGGTAGTCCTTAGTACATAAGCAGTCATTAATACTTAGGCAGTCCTTAGTATGTAAGCAGTCCTTTGTAAGTAAGCAGTCCTTAGTACTTAAGCTGTCCTTAGAATGTAAGCAGTCATTAGAACATAAGCAGTTGTTAGTACATAAGCAGTCATTAGTACTTAAGCAGTCCTTATTATGTAAGCAGTCCTTAGTAAGTAGGCAGTCCTTAGAACGTAGGCAGTCCTTAGTACATAGCAGTCCTAGTATAGTCAGTTAGTATATCAGCAGTCTTTAGTACATAAGCAGTCCTTAGTACGTAAGCATTCCTTAGTATGTCAGCAGTCCTTAGTACATAAGCAGTCCTTAGTATGTTGGCAGTCAGTACGTAGGCAGTCCTTAGTAAGTAAGCAGTCCTTAGTATGTCGGCAGTCCTTAGTACATAACAGTCCTTATACTATTGCAGTCCTTAGTACTTAAGCAGTCCTTAGTACATAGGCAGTCAATAGTTCCTAAGCAGTCCTTAGTACATAAGCAGTCTTTAGTACATAGGCAGTACTTAGTACGTAAGCAGCCCTTAGTAAGTAAGCAGTCCTTAGTATGTAGGCAGTCCTTAGTATGTAAGCAGTCCTTAGTTATTGGTAGTCCTTAGTACATAAGCGGTCATTAATACTTAGGCAGTCCTTTTACGTAAGCAGTCCTTAGTACGTAGGCAGTCCTTAGTACATAGGCAGTCCTTAGTATGTAGGCAGTCCTTAGTATGTAAGCAGTCCTTAGTACATAAGCAGTCCTTAGTAAATAGGCAGTCCTTAGAACGTAGGCAGTCCTTAGTACGTAAGCATTCCTTAGTATCTCAGCAGTCCTTAGTACATAAGCAGTCCTTAGTATATCAGCAGTCTATAGTACATAAGCAGTCCTTAGTATGTCAGCAGTCCTTAGTAAGTAAGCAGTCCTTAGTAAGTAAGCAGTCCTTAGTATGTAGGCAGTACTTAGTACGTTGGTAGTCCTTAGTACATAAGCAGTCATTAATACTTAGGCAGTCCTTAGTACGTAAGCAGTCCTTAGTATGTAGGCAGTCAGTACGTAGGCAGTCCTTAGTACGTAAGCAGTCCTTAGTATGTCAGCAGTCCTTAGTACTTTGGCAGTCCTTAGTACTTAAGCAGTCCTTATTACATAGGCAGTCCTTAGTACCTAAGCAGTCCTTAGTACATAAGCAGTCTTTAGTATGTAGGCAGTCCTTAGTACGTAAGCAGCCCTTAGTAAGTAAGCAGTTCTTAGTATGTAGGCAGTCCTTAGTATGTAAGAAGTCCTTAGTACGTTGGTAGTCCTTAGTACATAAGCAGTCATTAATACTTAGGCAATCCTTAGTACATAAGCAGTCCTTAGTATGTAGGCAGTCAGTACGTAGGCAGTCCTTAGTACGTAAGCAGTCCTTAGTATGTCAGCAGTCCTTAGTACTTTGGCAGT
>WOFM01001665.1:0-20671 GCA_011428145.1 Ericerus pela | reverse complement strand
AAAACACAATAAATATGTATCTAGTGTATGTGTGCGTGGATGTGCATGTATCACACCACCAGCTCACCACGGATGTCTGCTTGTGAGTATGTGTGTGTGTTATGTGACAAACAGAATTTGAAACTGGACAATGCACTGTGCAGTTTTTTAATGCAATCTCAACTTTTTCGTATCTAATATTTTTTTACACCCTGGAGAAAGCGGACTAGTGAGCAAGAATGTGTACACATTAGCTCTGTTTGATAGGATTACACTAACTTACACCAACCTACACTGGGAGGGATATTCCACAAATATTCAAGTAAAACTTGGCGCAAAGTCCCATAACATTCCTGCATTTGTGGAATCGTCCTTCTGGTGTAGGTTGGTGTAAGTTGGTGTAGTCCTATCAAACAGAGCTATTAACAAGACCAACAATCTTTTTTTTAGGGAATTCTACGGATGTTTAAAAATGGAGGTTGGCATCCCTGACCTGTAGAACAGTATTGTTTTTATTCTGGGTGTGTTCGTCTATTTTCTGATAGTTCGTTTGGACTCAAGAAGTTTATATATATATTTATTACCATTTTTCATACATGAAAAATTCAGTTCTTTCCACTCAAAGTTCTACAAGCACATCGACGCGTATTGATCCAAATTAAAGCCGGCATCATTTTCATTGTCTTACATTTCGACTTATGTTAATAAGAATGTTTTCTAAAAAGTTTCGAGGGTGACTGATCGGAGTGCTTTTAGGTGATTGTTTTGGAGCTCCGTATGAGACAGAATCTTTAAGTTCGATATCAAGACACAATTACAGTCTTACTTTGATAAATTAGAAGAACCGGCTTTCAAAAGTACGTATTCTATGCTCATATGTTGCATTCCGTTCCATATTCTTATTTGTCGGTTGTCTAATGAATCATTCTTATGTTTGTAGCTCCTCTGTATCGCTATAAGGATGACACAGCTATGACTAGAAGTGTTGCTGAGTCTCTAATCTTGCATAATACATTTAATGCCTACAATATGACTGAAAGGTATTATTTTATTGAGTTTAAGCTAATTTCTCCTCCTAATTCTCATCTCTATTCGTATTTCCGCTCACTTAGATTTGTAAAAGAATACTTTCACGATCCTAATCGCGGTTATGGGGCTAATGCTTGTGATGTATTTCTCAAATTAAACAACCAAAATTTAGGAAATGTGTGGAGTCCGGCTAAAGAACAATTTGGCGGTTCTGGGTCGTATGGATATGGAGGTGCAATGCGTATTGCTCCTGTGTCATCATTTGCTTACAAAAACTACGATGCAATGGTAGAAATAGCTGAAAAATCAACCAGATTAACTCATACTCATCCACTCGGCATTAACGGAGCTTTGTTGCAAGTCGGTTTTCTTTGTTTTGAATCATGAAGCTGTTATTTTGTAATCAGCTTTCAATTTTTCTTTCTAAGTGCATTGCTATTTACCTATCCTTGAGAAGAGATCCTGAAAAACCATTAGATATCGCTGAATATATCAAGGAATTGATCGAAAAAATTTCTGTTATTGAAAGTAAATCAAGTAGGTACTGAAATCGTAATGGTCGTGGATTTGAGCTATAATTCAAATTTTAATATATTTGATTCTTTTAGAGTCGTTGCTAACGAAATATCATATAAACATCAGTTACTGAAATTACAACAACTGCTTGAACTTGGTGAGAAGGTAGTTCCCTATCAAGTCGTCGAAGAACTAGGAAATGATGTGTCTGCCATATTTTCAGTACCCACTGCCATTTATTGTTTTTTGAGAGCCCAACAGCCAATTCCAGACGTCAATGTGAGTGCCACTTATTGCATGTCATTTACGAAAATTACCCTTGATCCTCAATTGATGTTTATTTTAGACTAATAATCCCTTCCGACGAGCTATTCAATTTGCCATATCTCTCGGAGGAGACACCGATACCATTGCTGGTATGACAGGTGCCATTATGGGAGCATACCATGGCATCGATTGCATTAACGAAAATTTGCAGAATTTAGCAGAGGGTCGCGAAATGATGGATACCCTGGCCATAAGATTATTCGACCAAGTTTCAAACTAGCTTGTGAGTAAATTTTGAAAACTAGCAATTTATTTAACAAACATAATTATGAGATTATTTACATTGGATAAAAACCAGTAATATCTTTGATTACTTCCATTTCACTTTTCTCGGTTACTCCCTTAAAACAACTGAATTCCATTGTAAACGTTGCATTTCCCGAGGTACCTATTCGTAATTGTTTGGAATACCCGAGGAAGCTCTGCTAATAGTACTAATGCTGTAACCATCTGTAAGAAAAAATTTTTTTTTCAGGTCTTCATCGAAAAAGTTACCATTTTAAAATTATCAAAATTAGATACGTTCGCTCCTGGAAAAAAATTTAAGACTGATAATACGTACGTGGTTATTTCCGCGCGAAGAAAATTCGCAAATATGTGCACATCGTCAAGCTAAATCCGACATAACAAAGCTCATTTGTTCTTCATCAGCCAAAACATTCAAGCGCATAATAGGTTCCACAATGATCATATCATCCAAGGCAAGAAGCTGAAATAATTTGCCCCAATTATTGTGAATTTATGTAATTTTTTATTTTATTCATTATCATAAAAATTTTTAATAGACTTTTAAATTCATTCTCACACGAACCTTCTGAACACATTGAGCTGCTGCAGAAGAGATTATACTGTCACTAGTCATTCTTTTGACTTCCAACCAGTGCAACATGAATCAGGCATTCGTCACCTAAAACAAAGTTAGTTAGATTAAAAACGAGTTTTTAAAAAATAAGCTTTTATTTTATAATTTGAAATTAGCTTTGTTTAAAACGGATTTCGCGGTGAAATTCTGTAAAATATATAAAAATATAACAAATGAACACTTTTTAACTGCCTTAATATTTACAGAATAGCACCGAATCATAGACGACAGGAACAAACTCGATAAAAGCGATCACAATTGTCTGGTACCAAATTATGTCATATACTCATGTCTCATATTTCGTTGCATTATTAACTGAAATAAAAGCGTATAATATAATAATGAAATATTATATTTTAATTTCGTCTTCATATGATTTTACATCAGCTCGATACCAAACTCGTTTGCCTAAATATTTCGAAATGAGAATTTTAATCGCATACAAAGCATTACTGCACCGCAAATCATAAGTATTTCAATTTTTCTGCAGAATGGCAAGAAACATTACAAAGCAAAATATATCTTTCGCGATAAGCGTATTTTCCAAAAGTATCATATTTTGAATTTGCTGCCATTCAAAAACTAGTCGACCAATTTTGCTGTTGGGTGTTGAAGAATTCGAGGGATCAATTCGTGATCTACGACTCGACATCAGTGTTTTACTACGGATCCCACCCTCAGGTCAACCGCCGTACTAAACGCAATAGTTTGTATTTTCCGTATTTTCTTGGAAAATACGCTAAAAGGTTTACCTACCTGACATCCAACTTTAGGACCCCGTTGCAAACCATCTAAAAGTCCATTCTTCATCAGAGGTAAACGTTTCGGAGTGACAGCATTCAAATTCACTGCAGTCTAATGATTTATCCAGAATAATGATCTCATCGTCTTGCTTTTCATTCGGGAAGATAGTTAAACTAATTTTCACAGCATGACTCACGGACCCTAAACACATTCAAAAAGTACTTTCAATGAACGTTTCAAAACTTGTCTCAAAAGCGTAAGAACACTCACCAACATGAAAATTCATTTTGCGGATGATAAGAGAAACTCCTTGTAAGCGATCTGCAAAGGTCCAATATCGACATCAAATTTATACTTCGTGAAAATGCGGTCTTTTACTATTTCCAAGGGTAATTCACCCATTCCTGTGAGAAATTCTCGAATTTTTATCCAATATCTTCACACTATATATTTTCTAAGAAAACCCGAAAATAAAAAGAGGTTAACTCCTTTGGAGGATAAATTTTCTAGCTTAAATGAATCTCCTAAAAGAAAAACTACAAAACTATAGTGCTCTTTCGTTCCAAATCTTTGAAAGTACCATTTTTAAATTAAAACTGACAACATACTGGTTAGAGTGATCTCACATTCATCTCAGTTTCATGACGCTATTAGGAAGACACTCACAACGAAAATTAATAAAAAGCAGAAATACAGTTCAAGATTGAATCTTAAAATGAAGACATCTTGCAAAAGTTACAAAAAATAGAGGCTCTAATATCTTGGAAACTTAGAATTAGATTTCGTTACCTCAGTATAATACTAATTATTAACATTAATGCAAAACATTTACTAACCTCCCATTATGGTTTGCCCCGTGTCTGAATCGACTTTTACACGAAAACTGTGATCCTCTTTTTGCAATTCTTC
Source organism: Ericerus pela (assembly GCA_011428145.1). Classification (NCBI taxonomy): domain Eukaryota; kingdom Metazoa; phylum Arthropoda; class Insecta; order Hemiptera; family Coccidae; genus Ericerus; species Ericerus pela. Next base: position 16,305 of record WOFM01001665.1, on the reverse strand, counting down.
CAAAGCTGCATCCAGATCTTTTTGCTGATCCTGTGAAATTTAAAAAACATACTGTTTGAATTCGACGTCAAAAAAATTATGTTCGCCAACAAGCAACATGCTTTCGACGGAGTTTTGATAGAACAAAAAAATACAGGATCTGGAATCATCATATGTGGACATAATAAATTCAAACTTTCATTTTGGGAATTTTCTTAAGTTTTGATAACTCTTTAGCCGCACTCATTACATTCGAAGCCGAACTAGTGACAAAGTCACCACTGAACACATTCTAAAACCAAAATGTGAATAAAAATTTCAAGTTTCATTACATTGAAAAAAAAGTTACAAAAAAAAAGCACACAAACCTTCAATCTGGAGACAGCAGCAATATTCCCTTTAGTGACGTCACTTACTTCGTTGTAATCATCGGCTAAAGCTATCATTAATTTTTGAATTTGCTCGCTCGTTCCTGGACCAACAACATGTAATTTTTGACCCTACAACAACCAGTTATTTAAGATCAAATCCTTTCGTACCAAAATGCACAACCTCACAATATACATACTTTTTCATCATACCTGAGTAAATTCTAAAAGAAGTTACGGGGGCCTTTTGTTTATCATGAATTATTTTAAATGCTTGGGCACACAAATCATCACCAAATAAATTATAAATATCCAAATCTTTTCGCATTTCTAGAGACGGTAAAACATTAACGACAGCATCCATCAATTTCTGAACACTAATATTTTTATACGAGCTTCCACATACAAAGGCGACGCCTTTCTGTAAAAATAAGATAACAATTTGACCGCTTAAAATAAGGAGACACAACTAACACGTTTTTGAAAATGTACTTGCTCGATTGACAGTAATACGACTCAAGGTTCCGTAAATCGGTATCATTCCAATTGAAGACAATGAATTTTCCTTTAAAACCAATTCTGCTATTCCATTATCCAAATCGGTTAATTTGTCAACTAATACATTTTGACATATCTGTGCCTACTCATAAAGCGTATCACTTTCATTGAGTGGAGTTCTAGTAACTAGATCACCTTGTTCGCCACTCACAGTCAGCAAATCCTTGGTAATAATATCAATGTGGCGATGGGTGGTTGATGAAGAACGAGTGTGTAGTGTGTACTTCACACTTGCCAACCACCTAGTGGGCCAGTGGATTATATCCACAAACTATCTTTTTGCACTGGTGACTATGTATTTCGTCTATGTAGCTATATTGTATACTGAGCTTGGCTCACACACACTAACATCGTAGAAGAAGCATTCGCCTTCATTAGTATTTATGTGGTGCTGTGTATACGTCTATACACACACCCACAAGTGGTGACATCTTGACATGATAGGTATTTTGTTTTTGTTGTCGATGTTTTACCATTGACAAGAGAAGGAAATGTCACCTCCTTTGTGCCCGCTTCCAACTAGCTTGGAAACAACAACCAATCAGCTTCGAACAGCTGATTGGCCAAACCATGCTCCTTCATCAAACATTGGCATACCTGCCAACAACCGAAAAAGTCAATCAGTCAAAGAAGTCAATTCCAAGGCTTGTCATCAATACACAAGTACTGACCAGCCAACCACTGGAAATTTAAACAATCGGCACCCTGCTGCCAACGAGGAAAGTACAAGTTAGGCCCGTTGTCCCTAGATGACTTGGTTCTACCGCTGACACCTGCGAAGGCCCCAGTCAGCAATCCTTCCAAGAGGATGGAGAACCAACTCAATCATCCAACTGCCATCCATTCAACACCACATATCAGTATGCGTTCATTGAATGTAACGAAGAACCCGGCAATCCCTCAGTCCTCTACGTTTATAAATTTTGGCCCACTCCTTGACAGCTACCTCCTAAACAAAGAGCTTTTGGTCAACCAGCACCAGCTGGTTGACAGCTCTGCACTGAGGCTCTCACCTATCCTAGATAGGTAATTGCACCAGTGTGAAACAAATTCCTCTGTGATTGGCGGTACCACGGCATCCTCCACACAAGTCCATCCTCCCTGGTTACTCACAGGCCTTCTACCCTTCAATTCTGAGAATGTGCGCCTCTAACTGCAGCAGATTGAGAATCTTGCTCGAGCCAGTGGCAATACCTGCGAATCTCAGCTCTACTTGGCAATCTCTGGCCACCTGCCAACCCAAGTAGCAAATGCTGTATCGGAATTATTATACAGTTCTGACAATTTGCTCCACACTTGGTCAAACCTCCATAACCAGATCCATCAGGAATTTTCCATATCCTCTTACACCTGAATCAGAACCTTGCTGGAAAATACACATCATCTACCTTCTAAGAGGCCTTCGGTGTACCATCTCCGCCTCGTCACTTTAAACAAAGGAAGAGTCAACGACAATCATCTCCACAACCTTCTGTTCCAATCCCTCCTGGTCAATATTAGACAGACATTGGCCATGACCAAGCCTGCAACCTCTCAACAGGCAGTGCTCGAAGCTGACGAGGCAATAGCTCTCGAGCAAACCTTTCCTTCGACAACCCCTGCCACTAGCACCATCTCCGCTATTGCCACTCCCACGGCATCCTAGTCAACACCACTGACGGCTAATTCTTCAGAGTTAGCCACCATTACCCAGCTGATTCAACAACAGGTACGTGCAGTTGACCCTCCCTAAAAAAAAAAAAAAAAAAAAAAACCACCCCATTCCCCAAACGTGGATGTTTGCATTCCCATGAAGGTGGGTCCAGAGACAGATTGCGCTCTCGAGACACTAGCTCCAGTTGTTTGAAACCACGGACAAAGCTACGAGTCATCAATGGTAAGAGAATGGTAAATACTCGCTCTCCCTCTCATTCTCATGAAGGCCACTGCTGGTATCACCAACAGTTTGGGAGAAAATTGCGCCCATGTTCCTGGTGAGACAAACCACAAAATCGCAATCGCCGCAATTCCAAATCCCCTACCCAATTGGGAAATTAGTCAGTCAAGATGGCACTCCGACTTGTTTTCACCTCAGTCCATCTATTCGTAGAATATCTGCTTAGCAAGCACCACTTCCTGGTTGACACTGGCGTGGAGATATCTGCTATACCTCCAACCACCGAAGACCAGAAATGAAACACTAAGCTCCAAATCTTTGCGGCAAACCAAACTCCAATTTGTACTTACGGAGTTAAGCTGGTGCAGGTAGATTTTGACGTTAGACACAAATTCAAGTGGGCCTTTATCATTGCCAATATCGCTGATCATATTATCGGAGCAGACTTCCTCAGCCATTACCAACTGCTTCCCGATGTCAGCAAAGGCCACCTCCTTGATAAGACCACTGCACTAACCGTAGTAAGTAAACCTCGCCCAATCAACTATCCATCAGAAATGTGCTTAACCATTGCCCACTCCAATAGTCAATTTCAAAAAATCCTCGACAAATTTTCCGGTGTAACCGGTAAAGAAGGCTTATGCCCGAGGATTTCCCCTACAAAAGTCACCCACGATATCGAAACTGTTGGTCAACCAGTGTTTTCTCATGCCCATTGTCTATATCCCAAGAAGTTAAAGGCAGCCCGCCTTTCCTTCAAAACCATACTCAAACATGGTGACTGTCGACCCTCCAAAAGTGCCTGGTCATCTCTCTCCACATGCACATAAAGCCTGACAAAATATGGCGCATGCTCGGTGATTACAGAGCACTCAATGCACAAACTATCCCCAACAAATACCCCATACCACATATTATGGATTTCCACACCAGACTAGCTGGTGCCAAAATATTCACTAAATTAGATCTCGTGCAGGTGTTTAACCAAGTTCCCATAACCAAAGAACACATCCCAAAAAATGCTATCATAACCCCCTCCATTCTCTATGAATTTCCCTTCATGCCCTTTGGACTTGGAAATGCTGCCCAAACCTTCCAATGATACATTGATGGATTGTTGTGAGACATCGACTATGCGTACTCGTACATCGATGACATCCTCATTACCGCCTCCAACCCCGAGGAACTCGAAGAACGTGTTACCGAGGTCATTCAGCGCATTTACAACACCTACCTCACTGTCAATGGTAACAAATCCGAGCACGAGCATGAAGAGCTCACATTCCTCGGCCATTGAGTCAACAGCACTGGTATTAGACCTACTCCCAAATGTGCCCAAGCTGTACTCGATTTCCCACTCCCCAAAACTGTTCATAACCTTAGGGGCTTTCTAGGAATGGTGAACTTCTATAGGCGTACAATTAAACATTGTGCCCACATTCAGAGTAAACTCTTTGCGCTAATCCATTCGAACAAAAAACGTAACAAAACCCCAATAATTTGGACTGACACTGCCAAAACTGACTTTTGCAAACTCAAGCAGGCGTTAGCAAATGCCTCTTTTTTAGCGCATCCCGACAAGTCCAAACAACTCATCTTGGCATCTGACGCATCTAACCACGCAATAGGGGCAACCCTCTATCAACACAGTGCCAGATTGCTAGAGTCTTTGGCATTTTTCTCCTGCAAATTATCAGACACCAAACGTCAATACCCAACATACAACTGTGAATTACTCACTGTTTTTGCAGCGGTGAAGCACTTCCGCAACCTGGTCAAAGGGCGTGTTTTCTCTGTCTATATGGACCACAAGCCTTTCACGACTGCCCTGTTTCAGGCATGTGAAAAAGAAAGCAAATGCCACTCTTTTAGTGCATCCTGACAAGTCCAAACAACATGTCTTGGTATTACTAGTTTCATTTTTCCAGTCATCAACAAGGGTAACAGAAGATTTTTCCTGCAAAATTATGACATTGTTTTTGTATTCTTTTATGAGCATTTTTGAGTAAATTTTCACTTAGATTTTTCCTAGATGGAAGAAACTTTACATATGCTGGTTTGATGAGGTGAATGAATGCTTTAAAGTTATCTGATTCAACAACATTGAAAGGTAGATTACACCCATAAAAAAATAAGCTCAGTAGGTACCTATGTAATTTTTTCTGCTTCTTAAGTTTAGATTGAATCAACAAAATGTCAAATACCACTATTAGCCAATTTGTTTTTTGCCTTAGGTTTTTGCTTTTTAGATACTGAATCCGATAAACTGCTTGAAGAAGACTGATTTTTGCTGTTGCCAACTCCAGAAGTTGAACTGCTTCTTATTATATTGTCATCAGTATCATCTATCTCCTCAACTAGAGACCATAATGATGAAGAAAATGTCACAGAATAAGTAGACATGGGAGAACAAATAGACGCACTTTTGTCTGATTCTACGGGAGTCATTTAAACAGATTCCACTGTATTTTTGGCATTACATTTATTTACAATCACATCGATAGTATCAGTTGACGTAGCTCTAGTTTTGATAAATAAATCCTGAATTAAGATAAGTATCAATTGAGTGCAATGAAGAAAAAAATACACAGGCTACTGTAAAAAGATATTTAAATTGAAATACCTTTAATTGAGAGTACATAGGATCTTTTGGATTGGATAACATGCAATTGGTTGGAATAGAAGTAGTGGCATTGTTCTCAGCAGAAGTATTAATAGGTTATTCTGAAATATCTTTAATTGAAACTGAAGATTTGTGAATATTTGATTGAGAGCGAACCCAGAGTAGTAACTGGATTCATTTGAAAAAGTGCTGATGATTGATCAAAAAATGATGATATACTTCAGGAAAAATGAAGAATGGCAAATAGAATGATGAGAAAATGAATTATGTTCAGCTACTGAGATTCCAAATATTTCAGCAAATGAAGAATTTTTCAGCAAAGTTGAATAAAAATTTGAACACCTTACTGAGGCAGATGATCCAGGATTGAGCCATTTTGTATCCTGCAGCTCATATTCATAAGCTGTAGAAGTATTCACACATGACGTCAATTTTCAAAAACCGTGCAGTTTTAAGGTGGATAACTATGCAAAAGTATATTTGAAGACAAAAAGTATATACTCTATTTTATTTACCAAAAATAACGATGCAGGAGTAACACCAAAGGAGGTTATTCCATTACTTTTCAGTCGATTCCACTCTTCAATTGGTGCAGTTATCGTACAAGAGTGGAATGTCATCTTTCAGTGTCAACCTGGTATTGAAACCACATGGCAATTAAAACAAACCTATAAAGTAATAAGTAAATTTAAAGCCCTACAGATACGAGTCTGGCAATTGGTCATTTTGTATTCAACAGCTCATAAGCAAATTCATTGATTTTTATGTTGGATTAGAGAAATTTTAATAGTTTTAAATTATTTTATTAATTTTATAGAGCTTTGCCATTGTTTTACTTGAAGAAGTGTCAAAGAAACAAGCCTCTTCATACACAATTTTGAGGGAACAAACTATACAATTTATGTTATCAAATACAATTACCAGAGAACCATTAACTGTAGAGAGCTGAAATTTTGCTGAAACATTAACATATATTTGTTAACAATTCCATGAAAACTTTCATGAAATCATACCATTGGTTCTTGATATATAGCTGAAATTTTGAAAGGGTTAAGTGAAATGAATTTTGGATACAAAATGGCATATTGCCATATTTATATCCATAGGACTTTAGTAAATTAATTGATATTTATCTTAAATTTTAGAAATTCTAATAGTTTCAATTGTTTTATTATTTTTATAGAGCTTTTCCATTGTTTTACTTGGCCCAACTAATTGAAATGCCAAAGAAAGAAGCTTCTTATCTTATACAATTTTTTTGTACTTTTATTTTTCAAGATATCATCGAAATTCTGTTCATATTCTCCTACTTTAATGAATTCTTATCATTAAAATCAGGGATTGAGAAATGGAAACAGAATTTTTTGGAAAAGGAAACCGTATTTTTTTGTCCATGGTATTGAAATAAATGGAAACACAAAAATTTTGAAATGGATACTGAATCAGAAACAATTAACCAATTTGTTTTAAGGTCAATAATAGATATATAATGGAAACCAAATAATGAATCATTTCCTTTTATATTTCTTAACTGATTAATTATTGATCTGGGAGAAAGAATTAGAAAAAAATCAATATTTTTTTCTGAAATATCAAAAAAATATCGATATTGTTTGAGAAATATCAAAACAATTTTGATATTGTGTGGAAAATGTTGAAAACATATTGATATTGTTTGTAAAATATTGAAAAAATATCATTATATCAATATTCGAAGAAGATTTGGAAAATTTTAAAAATTGGAAAATTATGTTTTTTACTGAAATGGAACCTGAAACTAAAACTGAAAGAAAAATTTTGGTTAAATCAGGAAATATAATGGAAGAGGAAACTAAAACAATTGTGGAAACGAAAAAACTAACATAATTATAAATTTCAGAAACTCAACTAACTGAAACAAAATGAAAAAATGTAGCATTTCTCAATCCCTGTTAAAACTACAGAATTTGAATAGAATCTCAGCAATATCTCCAGAAATAAATATGTCATTTCAGGGAAACATCAAATAACTTTTATAGATGTTTCCTAAAAATTTTAGTTTTCTACCACTTATGGCTTTTAAGTAACTGCTTTTGAAAACTTCATTATGTATATTCTTAATGCTAAAAAACAGTACATAATCCCAAAATTAACATGTTTGAAGAATGGACCACCAGAAAGTGATTACTTTAACTTTAGATCCCAATAATAAATTGTTTGGTTTCTAATTCAGAAGAAAATGGCAGTTGAGCATGCCCTTGTGAAACTATTTGAGCTTTTTACATGGCACTATTAATACAAGTACGGCAATATGTCATTTTGTATACACAGTTCAAATTGCATAACCTTTTCAGAATTTGAGCTAAATATATCTTAAGAACTAATGGTACCATTTCAGTGAAATTTTCTGTAAAATTTCAGCTTTCTATAAACAGTAGCTCTGTTTGATACTGTTTGATAGAAGTACACCAACTTACACCAACCTACACCAGGAGGGCAATTCCACAAATGTAGGAATAGGTACTCTATTATTATGTCTTTGCGCCAAATTTTACTTGAATATTTGTGGAATAACCCTACCAGTGTAGGTTGGTGTATGTTGGTGTACTCCTATCAAACAGAGCAAGTGGTTCTCAATAAATTGTATGTGATAACTTTGGGTTAATTTTATCTTTCTCCATAAAAACTTTAGCTTTAGGTGGACTTCAAACCAACCTCACTGCAAACACTAAGACGACACTGTGACAAATAAAATGTGCAGTTTGTAACCTGTTGTCAATGGTGTCACCCCAGGGTCCCTCTTTAGGGCAAATAAAACAAACATTTTAATTATATTGGCTATTACCATCAGAAACATAAATCTGACTCACACTTGGCAAGTTTTCATGCTTCTAGCCAGTTATTTGTAGTACCATTCTGTTAACAGTTACAGTTACTTGTCCTTTCAACATTTTAAAGTCAACTTTAACTTGGTGGATTGTCATGTAAGATTCTAATGAGATTCTTGGAAGACTATCTCATAAGCTAAAGTTAACTTAAATAACCAAAAACTTAAACTGACTTTCTTTGTTAACAGAACAATACCTCAACTAGCTCGCTAATAGATACAAAACTAACCAAGTGTGAATCAGGCTATACCTTCGAGGATATATATGTGATGGAAACAACACATGGGCAGTTTCAGTGTCCTAACTATAGAAAGTGCTTCTACAAAAACGTGTACTTCCAACTAAATATCTGATTGGAGAAAAATCTCGCAACATGCATTTGTTTTTAAACACTGGCGTACAAAGTATTGAGGTGAGTTCTGATCACTTTACACGGAAAAGATAAAGACGAACTTTCTTCTTAGAAAAAGATTTATTGACGACATTAGTACAACGACTGACGAGCGGAGAACATTCTCCATCGAGCAGTGGTGGAAAGAATATTGTGTAGGTGATCAGTGTCGCCACATGTAAAACAAATAAATGTAATAAACATGTTACATACAGTGTTAGTCAATATGAGGTTATGTGTTTGTGAGGAAGTGAGGGAATTGTATCCCAACACCCCCCTGTGATTCAAAACGGTCGAACGAACATATAAGTAAAAAAATGTGTCACACAGTGTATGTATTAAAAAATAAATAAGCAATAGCAGTCAAAATTGTTAAGTTTAAATATCATATAAAAAAATTGCTATAAAAAACTGTAAAAAATATTAAATAAGTCGTTGACTAGTATCATGATGAACAATTAAAATGTGTATAAATTTATGAGTCAATTGTTTTGTCTTATATATTGTGTAATTACTAACATGAGGTATACATTTAACCTTCTGTTATAGTGTCACGTCTTATAAATATTGTGTGATTTTAAATTATTACATATATAAAATGAAAGGTCGGAGAGATCAATATCTCCTCATCGTCAGCTGTGGAAGAAAACATTATTGTGTATGTCCTTATAATTAATTGTGTGGGGTTTGAATAAACATACTATTGTTGGAATCAATTGAATTTGTTAGGGGATGCTGATGCCAGTAAGAGAGGCAGAGCAGCGACGGGGAACCTATTGAATGTTGTGATGTGAATTGTGAAACAAAATATGGACCACTCGGTTTACGATAGGCGCTAAAAGACCGATGCCCATCCGTAGTCCAATACCAAATATCAAAAATTTTGAGGGTTATGTCAATTAAGACTATTGGCCGAAAAGTTGACTTGCTCGGAGGATTCTCGTAACAATATTTTGAAAGGTTTTCCGATCAAGTGCTTTAGTTAATATATCAGCAACTTGATCAGGTGACCTAATATCATTGAAACTTATCAATTTTTGTTGAAATGCTTCCAACAGTGCATAACATTTGATCGCGAGGGACCTGGATTGTTTCTGGCCTCCCCCAGATGCAATGTGGGACGCAGATATATTGTCCTCGTACACCTGCACTGGGTCGGTTACAGAGAAAACGCTTTCCATAAGTCTCCAGATCACATATATGTCGTCAAGTGCATCATTCAATGCAATTAACTCGGCTGCAGTTGACAAAGTTGCAACCAAGGGTTGCCGGTGAACGGCCCAATTTAACAAGTCTCCGTTTACAAAGATCATGAAACCAGTTGTGGAGCACCCTTTCTCCAAGTTATTTATATCGATGGGTGAATCGTCTACATTGGGTGCATACGACGCATCGACAAAAGCTTTAATGTGAATTTGGTCGGAGTGGAAGACCAGAGAGAAATCTCTTGTAGTTTTGAGATATCTAATAATACGACGAACATAATTTTTTATTTCATTGTTCGAGGATGCCTGAAAATGGGATAAGTAGTTGACGGCGAAAGCAATATCCGGGCGGGTCAGTCTTGCCACATATAGCAGATTCCCAATCATAGCCCTATATTCGGTATCGTCAATTCCATTTGTTGGTTTATTTATTTTAAGCCCAGTCTCCTTGGGTGTGGAAGATGAATTGCATTTGGTCATTCCGAACTTCCGGAGAATTTTATCAATATATCTATTTTGTGTAAGTGTTATTTGTTTTCTTGGGATATCACGACTTATTTCAAATCCAACGAAAAAGGTTCGGTTGTGTTCTATTTTTAATGTGAAGCTTTTATTAAAAGTATTTATTAAGTCTTGTGTCCACTCGTTGTGGTTGCTAGCCAACAACATGTCATCCACATAGACTATCAGGAGTGCCATTGCACCAATATTATCCTGTTTGACGTATAAACACCTATCTATCTTTGATTGGATGAATCCAGCTTGAATTATTGTTGAATTCAACAAGTTGTACCAACTTTTGGAAGATGTTTTAAGTCCATATATTGACTTTATGAGTCTCAGGCAATTATTTTCACCTAGTTGGCATCCCTTGGGATTTGATATGAATATAGGATATTTTATTTGTGAATTAAGAAAGGCTGTTATTATATCAAATTGTGTTATGTTTAAACCATATTTGTTGGTAATTGACAGTATCCATCTGATTAACCAGTATTGGATTACCGGGGCATACGTTTCGGTTAGAGAATAGTGAGTGAGATCTTTAAAACCCCTCGCAACCAATCTAGCTTTCGGTATATGAACACCTTGGTTGTCGGGTTTTGTCTTGAAACACCATTTTGTATCTACCAACCTCACATTTCTCTCCTTTGGGACGACTTCCCACACAACCATATCAGATAATGAATTCAGCTCATCTGTAATGGCTTGTTGCCACTCTTCCTTAAAAGGGTTGTTTTTGACATCCTCCCATTTTTGAGGTATGTGATCCTCAATATAATTTTTATATCTTGATTTAAATAAATTTAAAATTAAGGGAGTATCTATTATATTATTATTGTCTTGTGTACTATCATTATTATTGTTTATATTATTTATTTGTTTTATGTTTCTCGTTTCATCAAATCTGACATCGCAAGTGACATGCGATTTGTCAATTAATGGGTCCCTTATACAGTACCCACTGTTGGTATACCCTACAAAAATTCCTTTGTCGGATCTTTGGGTTAATTTTGGGTGTTCACTGTTGGCTCTTTTTCTTTTATTTTTCATGGCTTGTTGCTGATGGACCTCTATGGGGATATACCTGTGAGCGAGAGACCCAAAAACTCTCATTTTGGATAAGTCCGGCTTTGTGCAATAAAACATCTCAAAAGTGGTTTTATTGTCTTTATTGGCCCTAGTTGGGCTTCTGTTAATAACATAACCAGCTGTCAGAACAGCCAATGACCAAAATCTGAAGTCCAAATCGGAGTCAAACAACATAGCCCTTGTCCTTGCCATAATCGTTTGATTCTGCCTTTCGGCCATCGCATTCAACTCTGGTGAATACGGAACAACTGGCTCGAGGTTTACGCCGTTGTCTTCACAAAATGTCCTCATATTTGAGTCAAGATATTCCCTCGCATTGTCACATGTGAGAATATGCTCCTCATGACCTCGCTCATTTTCGATATATTTAGCCTTAACGTGGTTGCTGCTTGTGACGTCATCCGCTATAGCTGATTGTATATTCGTATTTTAACTGTCAGTTAGTTGATCTCCAAATGTTGTTACGTGAACATAGAATAAAAAGAGATCTTAAAAACTGAATCTTTTACTTATTGTGTTGACTACAAATTTAGTGTTTCTTCAATGGTGTTCGTTTAATATCGTCACTGGTTGTTATTCTTATTTGATTAATGTGAAATCTTTCATATTAGTGATCGCCACTTTCTCACATCACATCTTAAAGTGGCTATAGGGTGATCGGGGAATTTTGACTTTAGTTTCATGTATAATTATTTAAACTCCTCGAAAACCATTGATTTTTTTTCAATAGTGAAGATAAAAGTGTACTTTGTGGCATGATCCATGAAAATCAAAACATACTTTTCACCATATATGCCTGGTGAGAAGGGGCCCATTGTATCTGATGAAACGAGCTCGAGTTTCTTCTCAGGTTGTGTGCGAGTTCCATTGTGCCCTAATCTTCCAGAATTAGCTTTCACACATACCTCACACAGACTGAACTCGTCATCACAAAAAGTAATTCCATTTGGAATACCTCTTGAGACCTTTGTCAAGAACTTTAAATTTTTTCCCTCCTATGCCATACCATTTTTTTGTCTATTTTTGATATTACTATTCTCTCCTTAGCTTCTCGATTGTCATTTATTATATTATCATTATTTATTATTGTGGAATACCTTGTCGTGAGAGATATTCTCACCAGAAGGAAATTCAACAGAATTTAAGCGTGTTCAGCCACTTCATACACAAGTATGGGTAAGCCAGAACCAGACCAAACACTGGCAACTTCTGAGACGATTCGGGTGGTTTATATACGGCTTATTTATACGCACACAAACACACGTACGTAAGAGAATACGTACGTTGGTGAGAACGGCCAGGTCGCATCATCCCCTATCGAGATAAGAGATGGCTGGCCAGTTTGTGTACAAATTGTGACATCATCTTATTGTGTCACGATTTGGTACTCGTACATTACCTGCAAGTACATACAGGTAATTACAATCAAACGAGTTTTGTGTGTTTAACGTCATAAGGACGATTATTTTCCTGCCCTTGGGGCGGCGACTGTCGTCAAGAGGTATGAGCCCCTTTGCCTCATACCGTTGAGTCCCCACAATTATATCATTATTGGTATTTATATCTACATCCTCATTCATTTCACTTCCACCTTCATTCATTTCATTTTCTTGTGGATTATTATTGTCATGTTCGTCATTATGGTTTATTATAATATTATCTTCATTATTATTAATTGTGTTTTCTTGTGTTTTATTATTAATATTCTCTCCATTCTCTTCGTTTTCCTCCTGACTTTCCTCTATAATTTCTTCTTTTATTTCATATTCCATCCACTCATCTTGGGAGTTTATATTGGGCATACATGCCAATTTATTCGATTCATTATTATCAGGACATATTTTATTTAATTCATCTGCATCTTCTACAATATTTACGGCGGACTCTGGTACAATTTTGTACTTTAGCATGTACACGCCTCTTATTTTTGGGGCTGAAAAGATGACTTCATCCGTGCCTCGGAAGTATATGTGCGCTGCAGAGAAATTTTGATCTATGCCAAGCGCCCTATTTTCTGTTATTTTAATCCCTGACATTAGATCTATGTTTAGGGATGGTACATAATGTACGTTTTTAATCTTATTACTGTTTGGTTTCTCTCTGAATTTTCCACTCTGATAAACATAGTACCTATGTGTGTGGCAATAAGTAGTGTATCCTGAATGGCACATTCCAGCTCGATAGGCTTTTCTAACATTATTGGGTTAGACAGTTTTGATAAATCTGATATTACGTGAGCAACAGCTCCACCGTCTAACATGATTCTTTTAGTGAGGCGGACATAATTTGAGTCTGACTATTTTTTTGTGTATTTAGATGTAATTAAGTTTATCAATTTATTATTATTTGTGTTTATTCTCGGATCATGACTCCTATATCTGATCATCATGGACCATTGAACGTCATTTTCCTTCTTATTTTTATTATTATTGTTGTGATTGTTTCGTCCGTATCTTGTGTTTTGTGCAGGACCATCTAATTTATCTTGGGGTTTTATACCCTCTTTATTTGACGGACATACCTTGGCTATGTGCCCTTTGCCATGACACTTAAAACATACTAAACTATTCGAACTTGACAAAGAATTTGGATTTTGATTGTTGTTATATTTTTTGTTTTCATAATTATTATTATTGTTCTGATACATTTCTGATTGTTGATTATTATTATATGTCATTTTCCCCTGATCTACGTTTTGACTGTGATTTTGATTTCTATTAGTGTTATTGTATCTATCGTAATTTCCTCCATATTGAAATCTTTGATTTTTATTATTGTGGTTGAAATTACGAATTTTATTATTATATCTTGACTTTTTCTCATCATACAACTTATCTGACCTTTCGGTCAACATGGCGTGGAGTGTTTCAATTGTTTGACATGTCATAGTCCATGTTCAATGATATTAGAAGTTGTTCTATTTCTTCCTGTTTGTCCAAAGGTTTACCACAGTCCCTTATTTTTTGAGCTGATCTCGAGAATACGTCTAAATAGCTTCTCATATTCCCATCACTGTTAAATTTTAATCTTTTAAAGGCCTGCTTCGCATTAATATATGTGACTTGCATGCAGCTTTTGTACCTTTCATCTAAGACTTTTAATATTTGATTTATTGTTTTTAGGTCTTTGACTCTTTCAATTAATTTGTTGTTAAGTCCCTGATAGTTTAGAGCCTTTCCTTTTTCCTGATTACAGAAATATGCCATTTGACTAGCTAAACTAACATTGCCAGGGTCAGGGTTTAAAAAATTGTTCAACTCAAGTCCCAAAAATAGCACTTCGGTCTCAACATCGTGCATAATTGGATTCAATCCCTCTGGATAGAATGTTGAGACCATCGTGGTCCTCCAGGCATCATAATTCCTTCCATCAAAAACCTTTTTTGTATCAAATTGTGACATTTTATTATTAAATTTGGGGTATTTGGGAATTTAAATCCTACCTCAGAAACACGAGAACTTAAATCTTGAGGGTAACACGGTCTTAACCACACAATAATGCACAACACGGTCTCAACTGCTCGATAGGGAATGCAAGTTAAATAAACTATAATATGACATTCAATAATTAATTAATATTTTAAAATAAATCTCACTAAATATATGTTGCCGACGATGAGGTGATCTCTCCGTCGTTGTTTCTGTTTCTTGAGCGATCGATTTACTCGGACTTTATCGCCAAAAATGTTCAAAATGGAATTGGTTAAAGCTTTAATTCTTGTTTCAGAATGACATTGATTCTGCTAAACACGTTAAAACATAAATTAATATTCAATGCAAAAATTATTCAACAAAAGTATGAAAGAGATTACTGCTGAAAAGGAAATAATCTATTAACTTTCATCAATTGAAAAGATCTTTTATTGTATGTGAACAGGAAAAAATTTGTCACCAATGTTAATGATCATGAATATAGGTTTTCTTTTGTTGGATTCGATGAAGCTCATCCAACAAAGATTTCCTTTTTCTGCAATTCTCGACCAACAAGATAAAGTTTGAAAGGCTATTGAATCCACCTTTCATGTTTTGACTTTACTTGAAATTTGGTTGAGAATATACATGAAAATATACCAAAATTTAACTTCGTGTTCCCGAAATTTTAATTTTTTTAATCAATTTTGATCAAAATCACACGAATTGATAATTAATTAATCTAAACTTTTTACTTATTTTATATTTCTTCGTTCACTTTCGTAGTTTTTTTGATGTTTTCCTTCTGTTTTCATGCTAGTTGACACCAAACTTCGACAATTTTTACTCCGCAATTTTCATATTTTCGATTTTTCTTACTTTGTTTTATTCTCCGGAACACAGCACGAACAATTGCCAACTGTTTTTGATTCTATGAACTGGTTTCCCGAACCTCAAGATCCTTTCGTACCTGATCTGCTTTCTCCAAATTCTCAATTTCGACGTTTCAACATGCACCCAAGAATTTACCGTTGTTTTCATTAATTTTCACTTTTATTATTGATTTGCTCAAATTAAAACTTTTAACTTTTTCAGGATAGTTACTTTAATCACTGAAATGAAACTTTGCGTTCACAAATTTTATACTTTTCCTACCACTTTGTGTGGAGGTATCACACTTTCATCTTAGAAAAAGATTTATTGACGACGTTAGTACAACAACTGACAAGCGGAGAACATTTTCCGTCGAGCAGTGGCAGAAAGTATTTTGTGTTGGCGATCAGTGTTGCCACATGTGAAACGAATAAATGTAATAAACATGTTACATACAGTGTTAGTCAATATGATTTTAATGTGTTTTGTGAGGGAGTGAGGGAATCGTATCCCAACAACTCTCACAAACTGTTATCTCTACTTACAAAGAACACCAGCACTG
>WOFM01001663.1:0-13272 GCA_011428145.1 Ericerus pela | reverse complement strand
TTTTTCTCACAATTCCAAACAAAATCAAACTCTAAATTAAAAAATCATGTAAGAAGAATATTTAAATATGTGAACACAACAAAGGGATTTTCGATTAAGTTCACATCAGATAGTAAAGGCATACACTCTTTCGTAGATGCATCTTATGCCCCAGATGTAAAAGATCACAAAATAAAAATATCAAATCTAAATTTAGGGAAATCTATATCGGGATTCTTAATATATTTAAATGGCGACTTAATTAATTAGAATGTAAGAAGACAAACAATTGTTGCCACAAGTTCAACTGCTGCTGAAATAATTGCAGTATTCGATGCTTTAGATGATATACAAGTCACCTTTCTATTACAAAAAGAAATATTCCAAGAAAATGACCCAGTAAGAATTTTCGAAGATAATATATCAGCCCTCAGGATAATGTCAGGAGGAACCCAAAAATGAGCAAGAGCCCTAATGACAAAATGCTATGCCATTACACAATCGGTAGAGGATAAAGAAATTGAATTCAAAACTGTGGGTACAAATTCGCAATTAGCAGACATGCTAACAAAAAGTCTCGAAGAACAAAAATTTAGAAATCTAGTCGATAAAATATTAACAACATCAAACCTCTCACAATAAAATTCATTAAATTCAAAAATAATTATATTGGGAAATCGTTTATTTTAAAAGGGGAAGAAATATAAATATTCAAAGTTAATAATATGTCAAATCACTGAATACAATAATCTCGCCTTTTGTAATATAGTATATGAAAAATATAATGTTCGAGAAAAAGAAAAATCACATGTTCAAACAAAATTAATAACATAATATATTCTTTAGGCCAAAAAATACTTGTTGAAACAAAATTTATTTTCGTGTAAGTATTCATTGTCATCTCTGCAAATTCAGCTTTTGAATGAACAGAGATTTGAATACAAATCATCAACATGATTTCACACGTTTAGTTGATATTAGTTTATCACATTTCGGAACACCCTTATTCAACAAGTACTAAACAAAATTGAACAAAATTTTTCTCGAACAGCATGAAATATCGAAAAATATCCGGATCGGAATACGTTAACGTAATATAATGTGTCGATAAATAGTTTCGAAGATACGTCGAAATATATGTTGTAATCTAGTCATTGTTCATTATTAATTTAATTTTATGTAATTTGTTTAATTTATTTATTTTTGTTTGGGAAATGAATATAAATGTTTAATAATATTGTAATTCAAAATTTTTGTTCTCGCGATAAATCATGTTTGCTCGTTTCGTTGGACTGTGGGGTGGTGTTGTTCTACACTCCACCTACACTCGCTCACTAATTGTTAGCACTACTACTTTCGACAATGTAAACTAACACTTTCAGGTTGTGCGAACAAACACGACTTTTTTCATTCGTTCACCCGAGAACGCTGAAACTCATTTCCCACTCAAACTGTAATCTCGTAATGGAGGGAGATTGTTCATCTTCCTCAAACTTGTAATTTGTATCTTCAATCATTGCATTAAAGTATCTCTAATTAACTTGTCCCTTTCCTTGGATTTCAACCTGACTTCAGTATTTGTAGTGGCAGAGACACTATGGGTTTTGGTACTTATATAATAGATTGGTTTTACGTCCAAGGGACTATAAAAATATCGTATTCACACTCCTTTCACGCACCTCTGTTCTCTCTAGCCCGCAACGACAAATATTGGCGACCTCCTCAGCCCAGTAACTCGTCTACCTACATTTCTTCAGTAGACGAGTTCCCAGCTCGCCCGCCAGGTGCACATGAGATTGTAGGCGGAGCCCATGATACTGGTAGTGGTGTCCATCGCCAGTCTTCCAAGACTCGCTGCCCTATAGATCTGTAAAAAAGCAGAATAAGTTTCATACACACACAAGTACATACATGTTGTTTATTATAAAAGTATAAAAAAACAGAACAAATTGTACTTATAAACTACTGAATAAATATTTACAATATTTACAAAGTCTACAAATCTTTGTATGAAGAAAAAAATTTATGTATCATGATTTTCTTCCAGTTGAGAGTAAATTATTGGCTCTCAACTGTGATTTGTGGGCTGTCAAATTGCCGGACGCTTCTCTGAGGAATGGATGTTGACAGGTTCAGCGCTTTGTAGGAGTTTCACTGTAAGGAAGAAAAGGTATTAAGTTAACAATTTTTTATTTAAAATTGTGATAGTTGACAAAGTTATCACAATTCTATTTCATGTGGATTGCGATCCGCTATCACCTTTATCCGCTTTCCTCGTAGGTAGCCGGATGATAAAGTAAGCATTTGACAACGTTGACTTGCCGTGTCTTCAAAGATAGCTGAACTCCAATGTTGCCACAAAGCATTGGTGTTTGTAGTAGTGGTTGTGTGTATGAAGTGTATTTACAGATCAAGTTTGGATAGAAGTTAGTCTATGTTTTTGCTAACTTCTGTATCAGTTCTTAGTTCCAATGGTGCTAAGAACTTTATTGGCTGGCTCACTATTTTAGAGCTGGGCAATCTGATGTCAACCTGGCGCACTTGGCCATCGCGTGATGTCATCAGACAGTAGCTATTTTGTAGATTCCTGGTTTTGTCATAATATCCAACATGTGGACTATGTCTCCAATTTTTGGTTGGAAACTTACCGTTTGGTAAGCATTGCTTACATCTTTTGGAACTCTGTCTCTCAAATGTGGGAGGTAGAGTCCTTTCCAAGCTGCCCAAAGCTTGGTAAGGTTTATTTTATCAGTTTTCCATAAACCTTTGTAAATTTTTGGCTGTTATGGTAGTTTCATCTAAAGGTTTGTCTAGGTCCAATGTAAAATTTCAGAAATTTGCATGCATGAAGTGTGCAGGTGTTAGAGTCACTTGCTCAGCTTCATCTGCTGCAGGGCACAGAGGTCTTTCATTCATCATCACTTGTATATATTTTTAAGCGCTGCTTGAAAGTTAAAGCGATGATGAGAGTGTGGACCCATTACACGTTCAAACGCTTGTTTGAAGACTCCAAATAGTCTTTCATAAGATGCACCATACCACGGAGCCTTGGGTGGAGTAAAGTGCCAGGTTATTCCTTTTTGTTGTAACCTGTCGCTTATAGTACTGTCTGATGTTATTGCTTCCCAGAATTGGGGTAAGTGGGTTGCCACTAACCTAAACTAGGCGGCATTGTCAGACAGTATTGCTTTTGGCATTCCACGGTCTGCAAAGAACATTTGGAACGCCATCCACATTTCTTGTGTTGTTAATGATGAGATGGATAAGAAGTACACTGCTCTTGTTGATAGACAGGTAAAGATTAATACCCACTTTTTGTAAGTTGGTGTTGTTGGAGTTGCCAAAGCCTTTTTCTTTTTTGGTCGGTATTTGTCAAATACCGAGTATGGACCAAAAACATCCACACCTGTGTAGGTGAAAGGATGAGTGAAAGGTACCAATCTGAAATCTGGCATTTCAGAGTGTGTTGGTTGTGCAAAAAGCCTTTTGTTTGACTTTTTGCATATTACGCATGAATTTTTTAATACATTTGGAAGTATTCTCATTGCCCTTGGTACAAAGTAAGTTTGGCGGAAGGCTGCCATTGTAAACTTAATGCCTGTATGACTATTTAATGTATGTACATTTAATAGTATTAATTTTGTTAGGTGTGATTTTGGGTGTAACATTACTGAATATAGGATATCTTCAGTAAATGGTGTTACAGGAATATAGTTCATTAACCTTAATAGCCCTGATTCGTCAATTGTTATGTGAAATTTTTCGTATGTCACATATTCGGGGGCATTATGTGACATAAGTTTATTAAAGATTTCAGAAAAGTATTTTTTCTGATCTGCATAGATGAAGCATAGTAATGCGAATTGATAGTTATTAGGGATTAAATCCCACGGTGAAACCGACCTGTTTCTGACAAGTTGTTTTTGTGATAATTTTCTAAGTGCGTTTATGCAATAGTAGAAAATTCTTTTTAGACTTATTAGTGTGTTAAATTTGTCTATATTGATGTTGAATGGTGTATTCAGTGGTTCGTGTATGAAACTTGTGTAGGGTATTGTTTTTGAAAGATCTGTCTTTTGTTTAGTAGACAGATCTATTATTTGTTGTGAGTTTGTGTAAGATCCTGACTGATTTGGTTGGGATCTTGTACTTGGTCAATTTGTGTAGCAAATGTTTTAACTTCACAAATATAATTAACCGAACTCATAACAAATTTTGGGATAAAAGTTTTTCTGGATTTTAATTGTCTTTTTAATTTGGCAAATTGATGACTGTCAAAAATTGTGTCTTGATTATTGGGAATCAAGTCTGACAATTTATCCGAAACTTTCAAAGACTGGTATAGTTTTATCTTCTTTTGTTAAATCAGGAAGAGACTGAATAATATGTAAGTCAGTCTGTGGCCATGTATCAGGATGTTGAGTTAACCACTGTGGGCCTGTCCACCATGTAGTAGTGAACAAGTCTTCCACCATTGCTCCTCTTGAGCCAACATCTGCTGGGTTGTTGGCTGATGGAACGTATCTAAACTGTAGGTTTGGTACAGTTTTTATTTCATTGACCCTAAATAAGACAAATTGTGTTAACACTCTACGTTCTAACAGCCATGTTAGAACGCATTTGCTATCTGACCACAGATAAGTTGGGCTGTTGTGTAAGTCAAGAGGATTGCGTATATTCTTGACCACTCTAGCTCCTATGAGTGCCGCTAACAATTCTAATTTTGGGATTGTTACCGTTTTCATAGGGGCTATTTGTGATTTTCCTATGACGAATTTTGCTTTAGTTGTACCACTTTCTTCATTGTGGAAATGTAAGAACGCAACCGCGGAGAAAGCAGTTTTTGAGGCATCTACAAATATATGTAGTTGACATTCATTCGGGTTATAAGTACCCGAATAAATTTGTCTTGGTAGGCAGTAAGTTGTGCACTGAGTTAAGTCTTTTAGTAGCTCTGTCGCTATTGGTTGTAGCATCAGAGGTAAAGACTCACCCCATTTATAATTTTCATTCCAGAGTTTTATGAAAACTCTGGAAGGTATAATGCTGGGGCAAACCAACCGTGAGTGTCAAAGAATTGTGAAACTGCTCTTAGGAACAGTCTCTCTGACCAGTTTGGTACTTGGTCTTTTAATTTTTGTGGACTGATAAATATGATATCTTTATCCATGTCCCAAGAAAGTCCAAGTACCTTTATTTGAGGCTTTGTAAGTGCATGTTCAGGTGCAAAGTCATTTCGTAATGGGATACAATATGTTCCCCATTGTGACAGCTCCATGGAGATGTCTTTAATTAACTTGTCAGCCCGGTTATGCAATTGTAAAGCGTCTTTGTAAGTAGGCAATGATGTTACTAAATTTTCAACGTAAATGTTATTTGCATGTTTTTTATAAAATTCCTGGTTCACCTGTTGGAAGTGGTGTAACAATACTGCCGCCAATAAAAATGGTGCTGTTACAATTCCAAAAGGTACGCGTGGAAACCGAAATGTTATTATGTTATCTTTTTTTAATGGTTTAGATGGATCTTTAACCCATAAAAACCTTGTTACATCCCGATCATCAGGATGCAATCCTATTCGGTGAAAGGCTTTTTTGATGTCAGCAATAATGGCAAATTTGTCTTTACAAAAAGACAAAAGTATTTGAAGCAAATCTTGCAACAGATTAGCTCCTTTAAACATACAGTCTTTGATGGAATGTTTTAACTGTTTTGTTTTTGCTGACCCATCAAAAACTACCCTGAGCGGTGTGCTTTTTGTTAGATCTAAAATCCCTTTGTGAGGTAAATAATGAATTAGCTCAGGTTTTGATTTTAGATCTACTCTCTCTATCATCTCTAACTCAATTAATAAGTTAAAGTACTCATCATATCTTTTGAAGAATTCTGGCATTTTTTGTAGTTTAGGCAGTTGTTGTTCGAGTCTTCTGAATGATAGATTGTAATTATCCGCCAATGGTGGAGGATAATTTTTATATAACCACCTAATTTGGTAGCGGTTATTTACCAATTCTAAATTTTTGTAGAAAAGTTGTAAAGCTTCGGCCTCAGCCTGAGCTTCTACCAGATTATTAGACTCGATGCCAATGGCATCCAATCTCCATAAATTCTCAATTTCTTGAGGATTGTTAAAGAATACTGGTGTGAAGACTTCATCAACTGCGTTTTGATTCGGGATAATCCCTCCTAACATATGTCCGAACTCAGTCTGTATTAGTGTGAGAGTTGGTGAAATGTGATGAATATTTGTTACAAATGACCACATATAATCATTACCTAATAATAGGTCAATTGTATGCTCCTCATCAGTTTTACAAAAATTTATTTTCGAATACTCAGGGAATTTTTTATAAAATTCTGACAAATTTGGTTGATTCAAATTTTGTGTTATCTTATTTATAGTTTTCACTGTTATTTGAACCACTATACCACTTGGTGTCGAAATTTCAAAGTCCACTAAGCTTGATTTGAAAATATTTGAAGTTTGGTTTTCAACACCTTCAAGTCTTATTATTTCTGTTTCATATCCTTTTAGTTTTAAGGATGTGAAAGCGTAAGACTTAGTTATTGTAATGATATTTTCATACATATTATTTCAAATATTCTCTGACTTTATTAATTCGTATTTTCCCACATTATTCATCATATTTCCATCTATTTACACTTCCTTTTATTCACGTCATTTAAGACTAGTTCAAACTTGTCTTTCAAGTCTTGACTTGTCTGATGACATCACCTCCTCTACACCATAAACTATTTTCGTATATATTCCATGATGTCATCTTTTCTACGAATATATTTCAATATCTTGCAATAATTCCAATTCTTATTAATTTCTTAAACACTCCTACTTTTGTCATTTCCTTTTAATTTCATTGGTTTTACCTAAAATACGTTTTCCTCAAACAACCAATCATATTCATATCTCCCACAATACCCAATTCAAATCACTCGAACTTCACCCTTATAAATAGTCTAATGTTCTGTATATTATTCACTTAATCTTACTTCATTTATTAATTCATTTTTACTCTTACGTTGTTCATACTTTTGTAATAATCTGTTCACCTTTTTTATAATAATATACTCTTAAACTACTATTGTGTTTATTTGTAACAGCTATACCGTTACAGTTATGAAGGTGTCGACACTACCACAATCAAAAAATCCCGTTATTTTGATTGGTTCTTTTAGATATTTAGAACGAGCATACGACTGAAATACAAGAAAAGTTGAGCTTTTCTTGTGTTTAATAAAAGATAAAAAGTACTCACTGCTCACTGGTAAGCACTCCTTTTGGTCTGCGCTAAGTTCTGTCAGCATCCTGGCCCTCGCCACTTCATAATCTGTTACGTTCTGTTGAACATATGATTTATCAATATCAAAATCATCATGTTTTGAGACTTTATCAAAATCACATGTTTTCTTACTTAATGCTTCCTTGCGCTGGCGCAGTTTATTGTACCAGGCCTCCATATGCTTCTTGTAGATGAGATAAGGAGCATTTGGACACAAGTTGCTATGATGTTTGACTGATAGGCAGTCGAACCATTTGCAGCAGGCTGAGACCTTCTGCAGGCAGCTTGTGGTTGTATGGCAGGTTGCGCATTTGGTACACAACCTCCTGGCCTGGTACTCGCGTTGACGCTGGGGAAGCGTGTTGAAGCAAGAGTCGTAACAGAGGAACACCGGGTGTTTCTCATTGCAGAACAAGCATGCTTTTTGCAGGACAGCTGGCATGTTCAGGATACTTTTAGGAGTATCCTGAGCATTCCGCAAATCTTTGTTCTGTTCTCTACGTGCTGAAACAGAAGAATGGTTAGGAGACTTTGATGAGTTTCCCTTATTATTGTTTGAGTGTTTATTAAAATTGTTGGGATTAGATTTATCTTTTCCCTTTGATTGATCGTTACCTTTTGAGAAGGTAGCGGCTATAAATCTTGGACTGCCTTTAGGTTGTCCCTGATTATTTCTCCTAGAATTTGAATTGTGGTTATGCTTTTTGTCAAACATTTCCTTAATTTTTATGAATTCCCTGATTGCCAAAAAGAGATGAGAGATATGTCTTTCGTTACTTTTGAGATGATTTCTGTATGATCTCGGTGTGATATTTTTAACAGTGATGTTGAACAATTGCTCTTCGTCTACTACCATAGAGACCTGACAATAACGATCCATCAACACTGCAATTCCATCCATACCATATTGGATGGATGAAAGTCCGTTTATAGTGTTCGGAAATTCAGTAATTTGGTACCATATTTCCGCTCTGACCTTACTTGGGTCCCCAAACCTATCGTGTAGAAATTGCAGAAGTTGTTTGTAGCCAACGTCATCAGGTGCAAAATGTGAAAATTTTTGAACTATTATGTTTTGGCATTGCTTACTGAAGCAATTTAATCTTTTGTGGGACTGCAATGTCTGTACGAAGATGTACGTACATTTTAAAACCCTAATAAACCCTGGATAGCTAAGAATCGTTCCATCCCAATCATCTATATAATATTTGGGTGCTTTCAGGTTCATAGCTGCTTTTTCCGGGTGAGTATTTGGGTCCAATTCCCAACAAAGGGTTATTGGTTCCGGTATATAGTTGTTAATAGTCGGTTCAAAATTGTTCCCTAATATAGGCCTGGGGACCAACTCGGTTACTGAATCATATTGATTTTGATCAAATGCGTTTCTATTGGGAGATACGCAATTGTTATTAACCGGTTCGGGTATAATAGGTATGACAGGAGTGGTGTTGATGGAACAAGCACATATTCGTTTATGTGCTGTTTCATCTACCTCGTCCTGTGAATAATCCATACGATTACGTTTTTCGTATTCCCGAAGGTTGGACAAAGTAAGTTTTTCATTACCTTTTTGGATTGCTGGCTGCACAAACTCATCCCGGAACTGGTCTAGGTTGAGCCCATATTCCATTTTGACATGCTTTACCATGTCGGAATGGTCTCGCTGGATTCTCTCAATCTCGTTCTCAGCTTGCTCCAGTCGAAGATCGGCGACATCGGGGTATTTTGTGGTGCAGGCGGAGTTGTGTTTGGCTCTGGTGCAGGGGCCACCAAATGAGTTGGTGTTGTGTCTGCAGGTGGCGGAGGTGCCGGTGACGAATCCATCTGTGTTATGTCACGTTGCATTTTAATTTCTGTTGAGTGAAAATATTAAAAATTATTACACTTGTTCGTGTTTTTTTTTCAATTTTTAATATGTTGCTACATGTACTTTATTTTGGAATTTCAAAATATTTTCAAAGTTTTAATTATATTTTGAAAATTTTGGCATGACCTGTGGGTGCAATGAAGATTTCCCATCACAGGTCGCGATTTATTTTTCGAACATAGAATATTTTCAAAGTTTTAATTTCAATTTGAAAATTTTGGCGTGACCCGTAGGCACAATGAAGGTTTCCTGTCACGGGTTGCGATCTATTTTCGTAATTATTAATTGTTTTTCAAAGTTTTTGTTTCAATTTGAAAATTTTGGGGTGACCCATCGGCGAAGTGAGGATTTCCCTTCACGGGTCGCGATAGTTATTCCTGAATTACAAAAATATTTGGTGATGCAGGCGAAGAAGAAAAAAAAGTAAAATTCCTGTGAATAATTTTTGAATTTATTATTTTATTAATTGATATTCAAAAATTTTTGCATAACCCATAAGTGTAATGAGGATTTTTGATCGTAGGTCACGTTTATTTTTATCAACATTAAATTATTTTCAAAGTGTTTTATCAATTTTGAAAATTTTGGCATGACCCCTAAGTGCAATGATGGTTAATCATCGCGAGTCATGATATGATTTTTATTGAAACGTAAAAAGTAAAAAATATTTCCAAAGTAATTTTATTATTTTGAAAATTTTGGCGTGACCCGTGGACGCAATGATGTTTTATCATCACGGGTCACATTTGATTTTTAAAATTTGTAAATTATTTTCAAAGTCCTAAGTCGACTTTAAAAATTTTGGCGTGACCCATGGGCGCAATGAAGCTTTTCTATGACGGGTCGCGATTACCTTTTCAAAGTCTCGATAGGCTTTGAAAATTTCATAATTGAAAATTGCGGAATATTAAACTTCGACGAACTAACACATTTTATTATTTTTCATTGCACCTATTGCCGTACTTCAAATATTAATTTCTCTAGTATTCAAGGTATTTGATAAAAAGATGGCGGTAAAGCGCAATGAAAAATGTTACGCGAAATACTAGTTTAACATAATTATTTATTTACGTTAAATTATTTTTGAGTACGTACAATATTCGAAATTATTGTACGTGCTTTTTTGCGTGAGAAGTTAATACAAAAAAATATGGTAAACTGTAATGGCGTAATTTGAAGACAAGAAGTATTTAGGATATGACCTCGAAAATTGTTTTTCAGTTTCCGAGGATTTATAATTCATTATGAATTTTACCCTGTGATAGTTCTAAGCATGTTCAAAATTGCTCAGGGCTAATTGTACAACACTTTATTGTCTTCGTAATTCTGAATTTTTAATAAATTCAAAATTATATTACGCGAACGAATTTTTGAACAAGTCGTAAGAAATGAATTTTTACAACTTACCTTCTGGATTTTGTTGATTTCTCCTTGTAGAAGAGGGATGACCAATATATTCCTCTTCTTTTTTGCGGTGAACTTGAGGTTGGAGCTTCTCCAAAAACTACGACACTCTTATGTGATTTCAACTTTTTCAAATAAGTTGAGAATTTCCAAAGTGGTCGAGAATCGGTAGCTGGTTCTTGATCACACGTACACAATTTTTTGTTAATTTTTGCCATAAAATTATTAATGCAATTTTTCGTTGCACAGATTGATAAAAAACAAAATCCAAAAAATGTAACGAAGAGCGCAAACACGATAAAAATGCACAAAATCAGATCACTGTCAAAATTACAAACCATAATGTTCGCACTTCACTTGTCTAAAAAGGCAAGGAAGCTATCTGCGACGTAATTTCGATAGATCCTGCATGATCATGTGATTGATTCACTTGTTCATTCCCTGCTGGAATGAAGGAGCCTATTTTTTTATCTTTGCGTGTGTGTGTGTGTGTGTGTGTGCAGGGTTCTTCCATTGACTTCAAGGGAAGAATCTATATATTGATTGTGTGTGTGTTGATCATCAACACATACACACTAGCAGGTTGTAGATAAGTATTTTTTGTATTGGCCGTATATACATTGTATAAACAAAAGACGTTGCTTCTCGTCTTTTTTTTTTTTTTTTTTTTTGCCTGTTGTATTTATTGCTGTTTGGACAACCGATTTCTAAGAATCCCATGTCGTCAGCAGCGTAGATACAATGTGTATTCGGCAATGGTGAAAGAGAGGTTGCTGATTTTTTTAACCTTTTTCACATTTATGTCTTCTTTAGGGTTGACGTATTTTTTATTGACATCTGTTTTGTCAGTTGTCTTTTAATTTTTTGCTTTCTCTGTTGGATAGCAGGTGCCTGAACTCGTCCGTTTTTACAGTTGGGTTCAATGATGGTATAGGCATGTGTTCTTTTGTGAACACATGTTTGTATTTCTATTGAATTCTTTTATTAAGGATTCGATAGTTTGAAATACTGGGGGCGGCTAAAAATTTTCTCCGAGATAATTTTGAGCCATTTTGTGAAAGTTGACGGCAAATCTTTTTGTCGTGAACAATATATTTATGATTTTAGGCCGATGGAATTTTTATTGCATCGGCTAATAAAAGGCATCTCTAATGCATATAGAATTATCGAATCTTGTATTGATTCGAAAATTTTTTGTATACTGGTATTTAGAGACGTATTATTTTGTCAGTGGATTTTTTCGTAAAATCTACTGGTATAAATATTTCTATTGCCTATTAGGTTTTTGAAGCAATTTCTGCCTTGAAAAGCATATGTATAAGTACCATGTATATTAGGTATGTAGAAATAAATAATTTAACAATAATATTTGATTGCTAAATTTTTGTAGGCTAATTAATAAGTACGAAACTTTGTTAGATTCGTTCTTTTTATTATTTGGAAGGGATCCTAATCATTTCTAAGATCACTTTACCACTGCTAGTCAAGAGTTATTAGTTCAACTTTTAGCTAAAGATACGTTTTTTGTTTTTAAGATAAAAAAAACGTATTATTCTATTTAATTGCTTCAAAACTAATTTGTAGTTTCGAAAAAAAAGTACCGCAAAATTAATTCCTATGATATTTATCAATTCTGTTTGCGAGTGGAAGTGTAGTAGGCAAATTTGAGTACAGATTCTATATAAGGATCTGTTTCCATTTCGCACCAGGAAAAAATTAAAATTCACTAGAGTTTTTATTTTTGAGTTTCTAATTAGGATCAGATTCTATAAGAAAGGATCTGATTCGTGTATAAGAACTCCCGATGCTCTTGCTACCATGTAGTGGCAGAGACACTACGGGTTTTGGTACTTATA
Organism: Ericerus pela; assembly: GCA_011428145.1. Classification (NCBI taxonomy): domain Eukaryota; kingdom Metazoa; phylum Arthropoda; class Insecta; order Hemiptera; family Coccidae; genus Ericerus; species Ericerus pela. The sequence goes on along the minus strand of WOFM01001663.1, from coordinate 868 downwards.
TAATAGATTGGTTTTACATCCAAGGGACTATAAAAATATCGTCGTCACACTCCTTTCACGCACCTCTGTTCTCTCTAGCTGCGCAACGAAGAATATTGGCGACCTCAGCCCAGTAACTCGTCTACCTACATTTCTTCAGTAGACGAGTTCCCAGCTTGCCTGCCAGGCACGCATGAGATCGTAGGCGGAGCCCACGATAGTATTGTTTATATTCATCGTACAAAACCCAAAATCTCAACACCCTCCTCAATGTATAGTGTTGTATTGGATTATGGATGTCATATTGTTGTAACAGAAATCCCACCTCATCTCCTTCTTCATCATCATCATCATCATCATCACAACTATATATATATGTCATAAGATCACTCATACACGAATCGCTCACTCTACTATTCTCGAACTGATAATGCTGTTGCTTCGTCATTTCATATTTCGTTTGTAAAATATATTTCAGTCCACAATAAAATGTCACTAGAGTAAAAAGTCTCGAGTTCTTTCGATCCTCGTTCTGTATGCCTCACATCATAGTAGCCATCGCTGCGGTAGAACTTTGAGGAGAGACTTAAAAAATCTTGATTGATGGAAAAATAATTTTTTTTTAAATTAATTTACTGTTGTGCGAAAATTTTTTCATGTTTTCTGTCGAGTAATACACGAAGTAGTTTCCGTGTTTTTTCGAGAAGTTTAAACTCGAATTTTAATTTATTTTCAATCCTTGAAAAATTCAAAACTGAATCGAAAATTTGAAGCTGAAGTTCCAGACTTAATAACGGCCAATCCTGGAAGTCATCGAACGCCAAATCCAGTAAGGACCGCCAAAGAGATTGTGAGAACAGCCAAAGGAAAGCTGCTCCCGTCATCGAGG
>WOFM01001661.1:0-25545 GCA_011428145.1 Ericerus pela | reverse complement strand
GTGATTGCCATAACAAAATCATGTCAACATTTCAGAGATTTCCTACTAGGAACAGACTTTATCATCTACACAGACCATCAACCTTTAACCTACCAACATAAGATGAAAACACCATCACCACGTCTAGCAAGACTCGTATCAAAATTAGGAGAATTCACATTCGATATTAAGCATATATCAGGAAAAGAGAACGTAATGGCAGACTTTTTGTCTAGACCATTCAAAAAGGATAACAATTCCTCACGTTTCGAATCAGGACAATTTTTAATAGAACAAAAAGAAGAAGACAAAAATGCTAATGTCATAACAAGATCATCTGCTACAAAAAAAGAACCTATCAAAATTAAAATTTTGAAAAAGAAGAAAAAAGAAGAAATTCCAAAAAATAAAGAAGAAAACATTTTCAACCCAATAACAAGAAAAAATAAAGATGGAATTAAAGAAAATGAAATCCCTAAAAAAGGAGAAATAAAAACATTAGTGCACAAACTTTTGCATTGTAGAACCTGTGAGACATCCTAACGCTCAAAGTGTCATCAAATTTATTAAAAAAAATTATGACGACACATGGAAAACCTAAAATAAAATCGTGTGACAATGGCACATATTTTTGGAACAACCTCGTACATAATTTCTGTAAAGAAAATAACATCAAAATAATACACTCATCAGCATATAGTCCACAAACACAAGGACTAGTTGAACAAACTAATGGCATAATAAAAAAATGCTTAACTAAGTATAATCCAAAAACAGAAGAAGAATGGATTGACACACTCTTCAATGTCGTGTATGCGTATAATACATCACCCATACACTACCTCAACAATGTCTCCATATTTCTTTCTTCACGGATATAATCCACGAACAACTATAGAAAACAAATACGTGATAACAACAACAAAGCCAATGACTGAACGTCAAAATGTTCTAGATAATTTGCAGACTACGAAAAATAACATTGCAGAATTAAAACAGAAAGCAGCAGATATAAATTCCCGCAACTACAACAAAAACAAAGTAGTTCGAGAATTTAAAACCAATGACATAGTTTTAATTCGACAAAGTAAAAATGTTGCGAAGAACAAATTCAAGTTCAAAGGACTATTCAGGATAGTGAAGAAAAATTTAGATCCTAACTATACAATACAGTATACGAACAAAAACCTACCACCAACAGAAGAAAATCTTCATGTCAGAAGATTAATTCCCTACTACCAAAGACAAGACAATACCAACGAAGATATTATCCCTCCAGAAATTAAAATATATTCCAAACTTGAAGATATTAAAATTCCCGAGGATAAAAAATCTTACAAAAAACCTACATTAGAAGACGTATCAGAAGAAGAAAATGACGAAGATGCAAAATCTGATATAGAAAAAACCATGAAACGTAAACCAGGTAGAAATAGAGAAAACCCCATAGGCTAAAAAAATCTTTACGTTTATGTTATCCATATATATACCTTAAACCCTGTATATATTTTATCCATATTTTACCTATGTACATATACATATTTTATCCACGTACATAATTCTATACATATTATCATTATACTCACTCCAAAATATTTTACCTTGTAAAAACATAAATTATCCTTCCAATCCTCATACAACACATCGAGAATATGCGAAATTCAAAAAACTCCAATCACGCAGAACATATCTTCAACCATCAACATCCAATTATCTCAAATCAAGGGAAACAAATACGAAAGGAACATCAATTAAATTTAAGGAAAAAAAGGCATATAAAAATTATATATGAAGAATTATGAAAATTAAATGTTAATAAAAAAGTGTGCACACATATCAAATAAAATGAAGAAAATGAAATTTATCAAATTGTGAATAAGAAAAAAATTATATTCTAAGATGTTAATTAATAATTAATAATTTTACTCACCAACTGTTCTCACTGAAGCTCGAAATTCAGACATTCTTGTATGGACGACAACCTCCACGTCTGGCCATTAAGGACGTCATCGGACGTATAGGAATGAATATTCTGCCACAATGTTCAGAGTCTTCTCTCGAAGCATCCCAATCTCTTCTAGAAAATATGTAAGGCAGAGACGGAATAGGCACCAGAGTAGCCCTCCTTGTTAGAACATTCCCAGGAGAAACTCTCCTTGTTTTATCATCCTGGATTCGCTTTCTTAAATTTTTGACCCGTCTAGCGAATTCTTCATCTTTCTCCCTGCTAGTTTCTTCAGTGTCGGAAGTCGGATACATTTCAGGAGTTGTGGCACGATTCAAGGACTTGTTTGCGCAAGCAACAACCTTAACGATGCTGGCATTTGTCGAATGTTGTTCAGTACGCATTGCTTCACCACACGTATTCAGCGTATCAACGCGAGTTAACTCAACTCGAGGATTGTCCCTCACAGAAGAAGAAATTCCATTTGCCAACAATGCCTTTGGACTAGCCGAAAGTATTTTGTCGCTAGGATCCTTCTTCATATTCGAGACATCCACCTGAATAGACTTATCATCCTTCTCACGTCTAGTGATAGGAACATAGTCTACATCCCTGTAGCTTAGAGCATTTAACTCCTCCTTCAATTGTGTAGTCCCTGTGAACACATAAGGATATCTGGTATCCACATGTGGTATAACTACCCGCTCACGTGTTTTGGCAAGACCAATCATGTAACCTAGTCGCAATATTCGTTTGAATATTACGAAGTTGGAAGCAGGTGTTATCTCCACTGCGAATCCCCATTTTTCCCTAATGTATTCACGTAACCGATGGAGATTCCCATCTCGAGTCATGTGAATAACATCCACATGTTGCAGATATAGGAACCGACACTCCATGATCTTGTTAGTCTCATACTGTATCATCAGCAACGAAGCTAACACCCCTGTCAAAAAAGACAGAGGAACAGCACACTCAGGAGTTAGCTCCTCTGCTTTGGATAAAGCAAGAGCCACCAATTTTTAGCTCTACACCATTAGGAATGTATGGAGCAAGCGACGATAACAAACCACAGACAAAATCCACAGCCTCATCGCACACCGTAAGATCGCAGAGATGCATCCATCTGACTGAACAAAAGTTCACATGATCAGTATGACCCCACCTCATCTTCTGGCTCTCTTGCCATGAAGGTTGATTCGGATGAGTGATGTAATTCACCATTGTCCACACCTGTCTGTGTATTACAGACAAGGCTCGGCGATAGCAACGACACCCTATCCAAGCTGATATCAGATTGAGCGTTACATCATCAAACGTAACAGTCTCATCAGCGAGTGTAACACCACCTCTCGGAAAAATTCGACTATCCAAAACACTTCTAGCACCCCTCATCTCGACAAGGTCTTGAACCTTTTCATCGAATGATTTCTCAGGATATCTACATTCAGTTTTAGATAGCATTTTTCCTCTCGAGTCCAAACCCAATTTCTTTAAACCCTTTTGGATTGACTCCATTTTTCAAATATGATCGTAATGACTTACCACGTCTGTAAACTGTATTTCAGACTTACACAACTCAACAGGTTTCATAAACAAAAAGCGAATTACGCACAAAAATAGAAAACAAAAAAATAAATTTTATCAAAAATTTTCCAATTGCAACACGAGAAAATAAAAATTGCAAAAAATAAAAAATTATTTTGCTTTAAGTTTTCTTTTTCAAAGATTTGGCGATTTCGCAAATTTATTTTCTCTCGAGAAAAAACACGAAAATAATATTCGTTAAATCCACGAAACACACGAACAAGAATACACCAACAAAGCACACAAAAATCACAAAAAATTATTTCGACTAAGACACGAAACAAAAGCTGAAGACAAACTGAATGATTAGTTCGATTCCATATCATTAAATATCCATACGATATTCCCCTTTTCACAATTAGATCACACACGATCAAATTAGTGACATCACCCTAAATTAGCAATACGTGACTTTTTCAAATTTTGGTATAGACCATCGAACATTATTCCTATAATTTAATTACGGTACTTTAATTTCTGCAAACCGTTCACATCTTGCAATTTTTGTATGTTGCAGATACCGTTTCTTTTCAATACTTTTGACTCTTCTATCAATTCAACTATCAATCAGCATAAAAGCAAATAGACCTGTTAAAACGTGTATTACCGCTTCAACAGGAGCCTATTTCGAAGAATACGAACATATTCGCATATATCAGCAAACCATACCAATTCTGTATACGGTACAATTGAACCTAACAGATGCAGCAGAATTCATACGAACGCATGTTTATACTAAATACAAAGACAATTGCAATTGGGACGAATTAAAATGCCATCTACACAGAATATCAAAAAGATATAGTATCTTATTCGAATCTCTCATCGAATCAAATCTCGCACTGATACAAGATTTTTACCCCAAACCAAACCATTTACGCAGTAAAAGAGAAATTGTAGTGACAAAAGTCAGAGACATTTTCAGAGATCTTCTCTCCATATGCTGTAGAGTATTAACCTACAGAGATGGACAATCACTCTTAGACAACGAACATTCCCTCAAATCCCAATATGATATTCTCAAATCAGCAGTATTAGAAGATCATTCAACCCTACTTAACATCACCGAAAATTTAAAATCCTTCACAGAAAACTTTCAATATTTTTACGACGATTTCTTTCATGCAAAGAAATATCTAGAAAATACTCTAGTCAGTTCAACGAAGAAAATTATATTATTGGTGAAGTTACCAATTACGAAAATTCAGTACAAATGTACTACAATTCTTACCTTCAACATTCCATGAAGATAAGCTACGTGCTTAATGCATGTAAAGATCACAACTTACCATCCTCAATTGTATCAACTGATACACTTCAAGAAGATCTACGTAAACTCAAACCCCTTTTTGTTGAAAAACAACATGGAATTTACCATTCCCAAACACGATTATCTCAACTATTATCATTTAGATCTTATCAATTGTCATGTTCACAATGATAATCTAGAAATTGAACTTAAAGTTCCCATCAAACAACTTAATGCTATTTTTTCAGCATATAAATTCATTTCATTAACCTTCGGATCTCACGATGACAATCTATGCTCATGGGATCAAGAACCTTCTATTATTATCCATAATTCAGAAGATAATTCAGTACGATATATTTCAGGAACAGATTTACATTACTGTAACCCAGAAAAACCCCTATGCTATCTCCCAGATAACAGATGTTCAGATAAAGTTTCTTCATGTGCTAAAACCTTATTCCTTAAAAAACCCTATGAAGAACTTATAAAATCATGTATTTTCAGATGCGAAACTAATAATAAGAAAATCTTAGTACACCAATTTTCCCAAAATAAATTTGCCATCACTAATCACAATTCACTTTTTACGTATGATATAGTTTCAAATGAAATTAATATCATAAATATCGACAATAATCTTCCAGGAACCATCCTATTGACAGTACCCTGTCACATCAAAGTCTTAAATAAAGACACCAACGGATATTCAGAGGTTATCATCCCTCCAGGATTTCCTTGCCCCCTGGATATGTCCAATGATGTAACCGTTGAACATCATATTCCTTTATTATGGATGAAATACGACGTAATCGTAGATTCCAACATTAGAAATACTATAGCATTACCAAGCATCAATGCTTACAACCCCAACTGGACCATGTATGTTCCACATTTCTCACCTATAACCCCAACCAACGAACTCCAATATAAACTCGATAATTTAGAAATAAAGTATAAATTCAGTGAAAACAGTTCTTTAACTTTAATCCAACTGTTTGTATTAATATGGTTAAGTTTAAATACTATTATTATAATAATTTTATCATATCTATTTTTCAATTATATTAAGCAACCAATACAAAGTCAACATGTAACTCAGTTACTAAATGAATTAACAAGCCCTATAAAAACAAAAGCTCAAAGCTTAGATGAAGAAATTGTAATCAAATGAAGAAAAAGAATAATGTCAAATTTATATATATATATATATATATATTGTCAATGAATATTTATATTATGAAAAACATTTATACATCGATACAAACATGTTATTTCTAAAACTTGGAAATTTAATGAATATCATGTATTTTATGCTATTTACGAAATTTTATGAATTTTATATATTTGTATATTTACTATGTTCCGTATTCCCATATCCTTCCACTTTTACTTTCATTTCATTCAAATTCATGTTTTATCTAAAACAATGAATTTCAAAATACCCCAGCATTATTATGTAATGATAATTCCGTATTATTCATAATATCTCTCTCTTATATATATATTTCACATATATATCAATCACCTAAAACAATTCTCATTATATTGACGTCATTTAAACAAGTCTTCACTTGCCTTTACTGACTCATTTATTCTACTTTCAATGTTTATAAACAAACATAAATACACTTTTCATAACAACTCTTTTCTATGAAACCATTCTGCAGATATTGCAAATACCCAAAATCACCATTTATGTCATTTCCTTAAACTCCTATTGGACAATATCTAAACTTGTATTGTCATAACTCTCCAATCATATCACTACCATTTCCACTCTCCAAGAAATCGCCATATTCTCCTCCCCAAACTTCTAACTATAAAAACTCATGTAACTATGTACATCTCATCTCTTCTTTACATTATCATCTTTACCTTTTTATGTTAACCTTATTATTCTTACGTAACTTACTTTTTAGTATTTCACTGTTTTATATCTTGTTCAATACAACCTTTTAACATTTACGAGTATTTAATTATTTTGTAACCAATATTCTCGTTACAGGCTAAGACACTACCGACGTTTTCTGAAAATATTTGTAATATATTCACATCAGTATGCAATTAATGGATACCTAAAACCTCAACAGGACGCCCCTTAAACTATTGATTATGCCCCCAAATTTTTAATCCAAAATTATGACGTCATCAGCCCCTTCAGCTGCCCGTAGATAATGCCTATCCACCCTACATTTTAACATATTCAAATCAATATGCAATAAATCAGTCTTTTTCTCATTTTTTCCCTGACTAATTCATAATTCCAACTCATTTATAGTTCGTGTAGATTATTATTGCGTAGCAGCATTGTGTACTCTCTTGTTTATATTTATTTTATTTACGTGAGTACCTATCTATTTATTTATATGATTCATTTATTTATTTATCTATTTATTTAAAGGGCAATCTAAGGATGTTGCGGGGGTCGTTAGGAAAAAATACAGTATATTGATCATCATTTTAACTTTGAAATTTTAGCAGCTGGAAGAGATGACTTCATAATTTTGACTGTTACATTTTTACCCGGTTTGCTTATAAACGGGGTATTAAAATTGACCTCACAAAAGAGTTGAGGTGGGGATAATGAAAATCATCCGTTCCATGAGAAAAAAAAACAATTGGTATCATTTTTTCATTTTAACCTAATTTTTATATAGATATATATTATATATATCGCCTAAAATTTCGTGTTCATGGTTTTGAGAAAACTACCGGCTGGATAGAGCTGAAATTTTTACGAGAGATAGTTCTCATACGGAGCAGGTCTGAAAGAAATTTTTTGCCTATTGGTTAATTAGTTCTTGAGAAAACTGGAAATCAAAAAATTCCTGGAAAAGTATTTTTTCCGGGATTCTGAGAAAACGACAAAAGGAATCTGGTTGAAATTTTTGCAATAGACTTTCCTCATATTGGTGCAAGTTTCTTAGAAGTTTGGTGCGTATTAATTCTGTAGTTTCCAAGAAAACTGGAGAAGAAAAATTGCTGGAAAAAATTTTGTGTTCACGGTTTTGAGAAAACTACCAAACAGATTGGGCTAAAATTTTTACGAAAGATAGCTATTGTAGGGAAGCAGGTCTGAAAAAAGTTTGTGCTGATCGGTTCATTAGTTTTCGAAAAAACTTAGACAAAAAAATCTATAGAAAAATTATTTTTAGGGATAAAACATTGATAGATCATTATTTTTGTTAAACATTCGGATATTTCTCGATAGTTTTTTGTAATTTCTTAACCTGAAACTAGCGTTTTCGGTTAAAAATTAACCATTTTATCTAACAACCAACTATAAGATAAAGTCATAAAAAAATGTTTTTTTATTTATAAAAGCATAGAGAATTGCCTTTTTTTGGTAGACTTTTTCTCACTGCTCTTATGACTGAATCAAGGAGCAAATCCAATCACAAATCAGACGTTCAATTGTTATGCTGGTTAGCAAAACCGTTATTTTAGGCAATAAATCAACGACATGACGAGGCACTGGTTAGCAAAACCAAACTTCCTCGAATTTCTGACCCGAATCGGTGAGGTGGCCTTAATAAAAATTCATCTTCTCGAGATATGAGCGCGTTCGTATGACATGCCCTCCTGTGAAGAAAAATTATTCTATTTGAGGTATCAATTTTTTATGTTTTTTCTCTTCAGTATTCACAGAACTGATACAGGACTAAGACCTTAGAGTGGAACTGAGAACTAACTTTTAACAGAACTGATTCAGAACTAGAAACTTTTAGTGTAGCACATTTTTGCCATATTGAACGCCGCTAACGATTCAAAATTTCGAATCACTGTGATCTGAATCATACCAGAATTTAAACAAAATGTTTTTAGGTAGATAAATCGAAAAATTCTCCAACTGTTTTCTTTTTTTTATGGAATTTGTCTGTTAAGTTGCATGTAATAAGAGTCAGTATAGAGGTCTGGGAGCGCTATGCAATTCACGAGGAGTGTAATTCACGTAGCAATGTGTGAAGGTCGAGGCTTACACGCCATCGTGTTATTAAAGATATTTATTCGATTCCCTTCGATCCATGTGTTCTTAGGTTTATAAAAAATTCAGAATCAGATTTTAATTTTCCGATTCGCATTACAATGATTCCAGTAATGCGAAACCGCGGCATCCTTTTTTTTTTTCTGGTTTTCAAATTGTACGTTCGTAGTGACATAACACACGCAGAGCATACATTTTTTCCACTCCGTTCCGTAGGAGATTATGATTTGAAAAAACGGTCCGCGTAAAATTGAAGAAATTTGAAACAACTTAATTGATTAATACATTTCGAATACTACGATGAGACGGCAAGAAAATTATAATAAAAATTGAAAAAATTATTCCAATTTTCGATAATCTAGTCGTTTCGGATAAGTCAGTAATTCAATTATAAATCATGATTCGACTCTTATTCTGTTCTTTCGAATAAATACTTCATTATTGAAGTCAGATGGGGAGGTCACATTTACGTCAGATTTGTCTGGTTTTATCATTTTCAGTAGAGAATGTTGAACGGGTTGAAAGAATTCTATGGCCCATTTTCTATTAGAAAAGTTTCGAATTTGAGGGGAATCATATTATTCTATTTTTCATTAATGCGTTATTGAATCGGCGAATTTTTGCATATCAGATTTTTGGTATACTTTTTTCAAGAAAAAACCAGTTCAGTTGACACAAAAATTCAAATTCATCCTTATTATAATTTTTATCAGCTTTTTGATGTGTAAACATCTAAGCTCGATAGGAGTTACGCGAAGGTTCGTTTGAACCCACGAAGCTAGAGTTGAAATAAATTTTAATGTTTACACATTAATATTGCTCTCTTGAATAGAGTTCAGCTATGCTCACATATTTTTTTTTAGAAGTGTTTTAATGTTTTAAACACAAACTATTTTGCTAAAGCTGCGTTTACACCAAACGAACAAGTCAATCACGAACGTTTTTTTTTTGCTCGTTTGTTGTAAACGGCCATCACATAAACTAATAACGAACGAAATTCGCTCGAATTGCAACGAACATCCTGTAATGTTGTGAATATAAGAAAAGATCGAACGAACAGCGAATGTTCGTTTGGTGTTAACTCAGCTTAACAATTAATTTTTATTTGAAAAGAAAACAATTCACTTCCTCTTCAGAGCGAGAAAATTTATTAACGATCATTCTGGATTCAGTTGTACATTACTAATAATTTTATTCAAAGAATTTCTCCTTCGTCGTGTACGTATTTCTGAAATTTGAGTACAAAAAAAACTGGCAAAATTGGAACTAGCGTTTTTGTCCAACAAAAATATTAATCTGTTCATCTCTTAGGCTTGGAGTGGATTGAAAGTTTAATGTATTATTTTGTCATTCATCCAATGTAGCTTTTACCTACGTTCATTTTTTCACAGATATGTTTTGCGTCAAATTTTGTCTGATCTACCAACTGATGACAAACTTGCGAACATTCATGCCCGTCTGACTAAACTTAAATTAGAACTTGAAAAAAATGAAGTACCCCTTTCGTTGTTGGCTATTACGAAGCAGTTGACGAAGCATCCGGAAGACTATCCAGACAAAAAAGCATTACCACATGTGCAGGTTGCCATACGAATGAATACAACAATGACCAAAAAGTTCAAACAAGGGGACACCATCGCTTACGTGATTTGCGAGGTAGTATTTAGTTTATTTAATAAATTTGATTAGAATTTAATTCGCATTTTTTATCGAATTTATTTTTGTTTCTACGTTTCTTCAGGACGGGACTGTGAATGCCGCTACTCAGCGAGCTTACCACGTAGACGAAGTAAAGATGAAAGAAAATTTAAAAATTGATGCTAAGTACTATCTTTCGCAACAAATTCACCCAGTGGTTACTCGTTTGTGTGAGCCAATCGAGGGTATCGATGCTGTGCAAATTGCAGAATCTTTAGGTTAGTAGGCGCTGTCATTTCTGATATTCCAAACGAATTCTGATGGAGTAATGTATTTTGGCTTTGAAGGTTTGGATCCAAATGTGTACCAAAATGTGCGACGTATAGATACGGCCGAACACGAAGAAGAAGAGATTACCATCGATGAAACGGAGAGATTTAAATCTTGTGACAAGTGAGTCAGTATGATTTGATCGTTATGTTCCTACGGTATTGCGAGAAATTATGACCATACATTCATTGAACAGAGAGATTAGAAATGGTGGGGTTGGTATAAATGCTCTTTTAAATGGGTACGTCTTTTGTTCGTTAAGCGAAAATTTTTAATTTTGTATGAAAAAATTGGGAATATCAAATATTTGAATATCAAAATTTCATCATTTTAATTCTATTTATTTACTAATTATTCGGTGATTATAGTTTTTGAGAATTTTTATTTCAGCTTTAGACTCGAGTCTGGCTGAGTTTTTTCATATGCTGAAATAGAATCAATGATCAAGTTGATCTGAACCAGTTCCCAAGACCTTTTTTTTCAAAATCGTGGTTCACTTAGAATAAATGTTCTCGATAAATCTTGAACTTGATCAGTATAGTTACTTCAAGGAAAAAAACTTCAAGAAATGCCTATAAAGATACCGATGTAGGTACTCCACAATTACTTGATTTCTTTAACTAAAAAAATTATTTTCAACGTTTGATAAACTTGTGATGGTATGTGTATTTAGATTAATTGAGTGTCTTTTGTGTGTTACCTGTTCATTTTAAGTGTATGTTAAGCATTCTTTAAATATTTCTACGCTATGGGCAACAAATATTAATTTGCGTCTTTCATCCAGCGAGGATGTATGGTAAAGGCTGAGCTGAATATGTTTGGTTAAAAATGATTTGCCGTCACTAATTTTGATAATTTCTGTATTTGATTCGCAGGTTTCAATTCAAATGCGCCAACCCAGAATGTGGAATGTGGAATACTATTGATGCTCCGATGGTCAGAAATGTAGGTGTCTCGTACGATTTTGTGTGATTCGATCCAAATCGATGGTTCATGTCTGACACGTTTTTTTTCTTTGGCTTTTAGGATGATGGAAATTTGGAATTTGTGTTAGATCGTTGCTGTAATGCGTCATGTAATGTGCCGCCGTACACGTATTTGCCTCGCTTGTACAATAATTTATGGTCAACGATACGTAAACTTATTCGTCAATATTATCGGGTATATGATCATAATTATAGAATTCGGGCACTTTCATTAATATTTCAGCTAGATTTACATTCTGAGAAACGTGTTTCAAACTGTAGATTGATTGTCGCTGTAATTTAGGTGGATACTGAAGTTACATATTTTTCAACTAAACCGTATTTTTATTCCCCATGCTGTACACTTGGTCGGACTCGTCCGCTTCTCTATTTCATTATGTCATAAAATTTTTACCTAATCTCGTCAATCGATTCCTCCGCTTAAAGGAATGTTCTTCCCCTTGTTATTAAATTGATCGAAGAACCATTTTTTTTACGATGATGCTTTAATTTTTTTATGTTCCGACTTTCGTAATTTTTTATTTGTTATCATTCTTTTGAAATTGTGGACAGATGAATTTATCTATAAATTTCGTATTCATTTAAATTAATGGAATAAATTGGAGAAAAAAAAAAGTATCAGAGGACAGTTTATCAGTTTATTAGGCTAAAATCGATTGTTGGTTCCGTGATTCTCAAGTGTTAGATTCAGAAGCGATTCTTCGTCCTTCGACGTAATTTTCCACTTCTTTCGGTAACATTGTTTTTATTTTGGAAAGACAACTACGAATTTTTCCTCCGAATAAACTTTTCGAAAATGTCTGAGACTTGGCTTTCAATAATTTTGTGAGGAAAAAATGTTGTGGTCAAGTCAGGCTGTTGATGTTTTTAAAATTTAATGAAACTTGATAGTTTGGAACATAGGCGCCGACTTTCGTATTTGTTAAGTCATAGGTGGGGCAAACTCGTTGAGAAATTAACATCCACGAAAATAAAATTAAAATTAAAAAAAGTACTGTCGTAAGATTTTGAAACATAACACAAACATACTAGGTGTGAATGTAGATATTTTATCGTTGTGTTATTTTATTTGTCCTTCAGCAATGGTTAGTTTGCGAAGACCCTTCTTGCGCTTATCGAACTAGAAACATTACAAAAGTGAATAAAAATTTAGAACCCGAGTGCCCTAATTGTAAGCGAAATAATTTAGTCCAAGAAGTAAGTAAAAGAAAACAATTGTACTAAAAGGTTTAAAAGTGAAGAAAACATAGCTTGCCTCCATATTTATTTGTCGTTATCTTAAAATTTATTTGCAGTATACTGGATCTCAATTACACACGCAGTTGAGTTTTTACCTGCATATTTTCGACATAAACGCGTTTATGGTGAAGTATAAAAATGTCGAACTCGATCAGCATTCACCATTAGCTGCTGCATATCATAAGTTAAGAGAAGCAGCGAATGTCGTATTAACGTGGAATGCCTACAATGTCATTGATTTGGGCAAAATTTGCGATCTAATGCTCATGGTCTGAGAGCATAATTATGTAAGTCTGACTTTTTATTGTTTTTTAAAGTGTTATTCCAAATACCTATTTTTCGAAGAAAATTTTTTTTGCTCTTTTTAGTGATTGCAAAAACAAACGTTAATTTTTTTTTTAAACTTTCTTTAGCATGTTTTTAAAATTGGTGTTCATTTTTATAATAAACTTTTCGAAACCGTCCTTGATTGCTTATTTTACCGTGTTTTGTACTGATATCCTATATGCTTTGTACACTGAGTGAAGTCTTAAGTCAATGTAATGCGTAAATAAAATGCCAAAAATAAAGTTGGGAATAATTGAAAAAATTCGAACTTATAATCAGATAATAAATTTTAATCAGAGACGCTTGTTTTATGAAAACTAAGTTTTTATTTGTGTGGTATGAAAGGGCTCAGGAAAATTAAATGCTTGTTTTCGGCCTGATGAACCAGCGATAGAAATTACTAATAAGTGACCATCAACGGGGATAAATATTTTCACATTTACATTATGGCTACTCACTTGGTTTTCAAATCGGACTACTTTTCAGTTGGTATTCCTGGCGTTAAATATACACGTATTATAAATTAATCGATTCATTACAAATGAAACACCATTGTCTGATTAGGGTTAAACCGGTAATTACCAACTGTGGCGTTGAATAATTAATAAAATATATTCGTTAATTCGACTATCGAGATCGACTACAAAAGTAGAAAAATGAAGAGCATCGGGGGATGAATTCACACGATGAGGACAAAATTTCCTGCTAGTTTCGCTACGATTCTATAGTTTCACTTTGGAATACTCGTGCGCCATGTCAAGTCTTCGTTTTCCCGGTTTCAAAGATTCGCTTCCATTGGGGATATGAACCTTACGAACTTGGAGGATTGGTAAAATAAGGGTTAAAAATGCAAGACTAGTATACCTAAGTGAAACTGTTGGAGCCTTTTAGTTTCGTGAAGGAGCAATGTTGCGCAGCTAAGTTGAAGAATGAAAAATTTGTATTCCAGTACGTGGAAGAATGCTCAAATATCCCTGAGGAAATGGGTTGAAGAGCCCTTGCTCTTCCTCCGGAATGCGGTGCATTTAAAAAATTTCAATTTGAAATTTGCTTAAAATTGCCAAATCTGTTAAAAGCAATTGAAGACTTATTTTTGTCCGTGAGAACAATGTAGGTAAGTCAGAAATAGCCATTCTTACAAACACTTTACATATTATTTTGCCAACAATCAGTATTAGATTTTTTTTTTCCATGACGTTATCAAAAAAGGTGCCGGGAGAACCGATTCCCTTAGAATTTCAAAAAACCCTCTCCAGAAGTCGAGCTGGAAGAACCATTGCGTATAGGGGGCTCACGGTCTTATTTTTGTCTCAAATGAAAACAGGTAAAAATAGACACCATTGGCTAGAAGAAGTCCCTGTCGGATAGCTAATATTTTTAACTTTCTAATTTCAGATTCCGCATTAATTTCTTGTGGGAGAATTAGTATGAATGTAATTTACCTGATGGAGAAAAATGGAGGTGGATAATTGAATTTTTTCGAATAATATTTTACAAAGGAAAACAATATCGATCGAAGGTTTAGTAAGGTAAATATATGTATGTAGGTAGGTACAAGCATTTACGTATTTTTGCGGTATTTCATTGTGCTCTTCTGCTTCTTAATAGTATTAACTAGCCACATATTTTTGAATGTTTCCGGTTGAGGCATAACCAGATTTCGGAAGCTCAACTCGATCGCCACAGCTTTGATTCAACTGTGACCCCGCTGAAGGTTTTTCAAATATAGGAGATGGCGTTGTAAAAACATTTTCGAACTACGACTCATCCCCTTTTCCTATAGAGTTTTTAGAAATGTGAGTATCTTAGCGCTGGGTAGTAGCTCCGCGATACTTGGAACGTCAGACCTTGAGATGTACGCCTGATTGATGTGTGCCTGCGTGTGTTCATACGTGTGTAGCTTTTTTCGAGGCTGGCGCATTTCATTTGTCCAAGGCACCGAGTTGACGCTGCGACGCATGATGGCGTGCTAAATCGACTTCTCGCGAGTGCAGCCGCGCTTACACGTTTTTTCTGCGAAATATTTGAACCCCAATCCTGCTGAAAGTTTTCGAGATATCAAGTTAATGTTTCTAACAGGACTCGGAGTCGGAGAAAGTACCCGGAAAAAATAATGCGACTTTTTGCGCTTATAATTTATTAATAAAGTTCCGTTGATGTTAGTGAAAAACCATTAATCGCAAAAGTTGTCAAACTTTCGAGAAACTCGACCCATACTTTACAGAGCTACGGAAATTTACGACCCATCCACTTCTTCGACATTTACGAGTAGAGCTTTAAGAGAACAAATTAAGGGAACAAAATAAATGACAATTTTCCATCAATGTTGTAGCCTTTTGCGCGAATCCCAAATACTTTCATGAATATCAATTCCTAGGTAGCTGTTTGTTTTTATTTTTATTTATTTTTATTTTGCTATAATTTGTATAGGCAGGTATTTATATATAACATTACCCATATAATATTATACGGTAGGTATTATTATTTATATTTTTTTGTGAACTAATTTTTCTCGACCCACCAACAATCAACTGGCGACCCATAGTTCGAAAGATCCTCTCATTCATCTTATAAATTATCCAACAAACTTGTATATAAAAAACAGAAATATTTATCTCCATAGTTGAATAGGTGAACTATTCCATCAATTAATAACATCAAAATCGACGCAACTCCAAACCAAATCAACAACGCAACAATAGCAATTAATAAAATCAACATTTTATTCTGAATCGAATGAAAATTCACGAATTTTCAGAAAATTTTGATTTATGCAACACTGATTACTCTGAACTGAAAAAAATAAAAATAAAAAAATAAATAAATGGTGTTTTTTAAGTAGGTTTTTATGAAAACCTACTAATTAATTTCGATCTGGTATTAGCCCTCAGGGGTGGGGGTGGATACGTTTTTCGTTTCGTGCACTTGACTAAAATTTTGGTACTATTCGCAGAAATTCGAAAATTTCTGTCCGATAGTCATGGGTACGAATATTAGCGATAGTCGAGGACCAGACCCAACGATTTTGGTGCGGATCGGCCAGACGATAATTAAAGTACCGCTACTTTTGTTTTCGTTTTGGCCATAAGATATTTTAATTTTCGACTAATAGCTACGAAATTTGGAACAAATATGTATTATAATCTAAATTGTAACATGCCACCAATTATGGTACCAATCGGCCAGACGGTACTTACGCAACGTGGGTACATTTTTGTTTCTTTTTTGAAAAATGTAATGGTTTTAAACTGTGTAATTTTTTGTCAACAGCTGCAAAGTTTAGTACCATTACTTTCCGAGAACCTTTTTTTTTTACCGGATCTGTTGCTGGTTTGGAGTTTTTTATTCAAAAATGTATCCATTTTCGACCTATTTATTCGGTCGAAGTGAATTGTTTTTTGAAAATGAGTACCTACTCGTCAATTTGTTGTCTAAATTTGTTAGGTGTCTTACTGCGTGAATTTAAAGGAGTACAAGGTGAATTATTTGAAAAGCAGAAGTGTACCTAATTGAAAGTACATGTTTTGGATTTTTCAAATAGCAGCCTTTTCAATTTCGAATTGCAATTAATATATAAATTGGGAAATACATTGTCGCACTTGCCAGGATGCGACAATGTCTACGTACAATCTTTTTTTTTAGAAAAATATAAAAATTGGAAATTTATATCCAAGAATTTCTGTTTGAAGAACTTTACCTATTCGTTAAGTCGCTGCCGCTATTCAATTTTGAGAATGAAACAAAACTTCGTTGAAAATTTTTTCAGTCATTTTCGGTTTCGTTCGTACGTATCCTTTTTTTTTAAATATATTTCATCAAACCCCCTGTTTAAATTCTGGGTGTATTTGCCGGTCATCTATCTACCAACCTGTGTATATATGCTTCTTCACCGAACGCCTATAAGCATAATTATTTAATCGCGAAGTTACCTGTTACAAAAGTATGCCAAGTACTTCTACCCCCTCCATACGCCGTATATTACGGATTTTCCGCAACGAATAGCTGTGACGAAATTTAAAATGAATCAGCCATTTACTGCAAAAATGTTCTCCGTCTGCAACTCGAACGGCTATTTTTTAATTAATGGCGAGCAGCATCTCGAATTATACGTAGGATAGGTATACCTAAGTATGTAGTACCTACCTACCTAAATTTATCGTCGTTTTTCTGTTTTTTTCCTCTCTTTACCAGATGAAAGTAATTTTCGTGGAAATTTCGCTACAACCAGAAAATTGCGAAAGCGTTTTAGCGTAAATCGAGCAAATATCCTTATCGTTGAATTCGAAGAAGTGAATAAAAGGCGAAAAAAACAAAAAAAAACAATTTCATTCGTTTGACCCTCATCGTCGACGACAATGACTCGTTCTTGGATCGATTCAGCATAATGTGGAACATCGTTAGGTACCATCACCGCAGTATATCTACACGTTAATTTTTTTTTCTTTTCTTTCTAAATAATATTATCGTTAATCGCACACATCGTATAAACACTTTCACACCGACGATGCTCTCCTACCTAGTATTCGACTATTCGAGTCAGACCACAAACGTATTGAGAAAGTGATATTTGACATTGTGCTGCGGCTGCGGCTGCGGCTGCGGCGTCCCTCCTTCCCACATTTCGAAGCTGGTTTCCTCCGAATTCGTTGCAGCCTCTCAGCCGCCATCAGCTATGGTCTTCGCACAGTTTCATTTGTGCGGATAGGCTACCCAATTCGCGTGTGCTGTACGTCGCATCAGAATTTCACCCATTATCGTCGTAAAATTTTTTGCTCTCTTTATTAAAGTTCGCTTTTTTAAAAACGGTCGACGATGAATGAAATTTGTATTTTGTTTTTACTTGTCCGCATTTTCGGCGTGGTTTGTGGAAATGTTTGTAAGTTTATTATTCAACATCCACTAAATTATAGGTAGCCTATACCTACCTGTAGCTTTCTAGCCGCCGTAATATTTTTCACCTTTTTTTTAAATATATATACATATATATATTTTTTTCTTTTCTTGCAGTAGAAAACATTAATTGGCGCAATTTTTCTTTAGAAGATTTTGCATTGCGTGAGGAAAAGGTTCTACACTTGCCGGGTACCGCTGCTTCTTCGTACGTGCTGAATAGTCGACCAACCAGCAATCGTGTACCAGTAAGCAACACTGATGCGTCCAAGGAGGTAAAAATTATATTCCTTTCTACTTTTGCTCTTTTTTTTTTGGCTTTTTCTGGCTTTTTTTGGAGCCCAAAAAGGATTGTAAAGCCCGCCTTAACCATGCGATGAGACATTATTGCGAATTTTACGACTTTTTTTGCGTTAAAATGAAGCGAGTATAGGCAATAATCTTTTTCTCCGTATCCTAATGCACCATAGCCCACCATTCGCATTTATAGTTGATAGGGAAAAATTCGTTGTCCTTTTTACCAGCAATAAGCCGACACCCATACCTGTCCTGAAAAAGATGGTCGGCTATGGAAAGAAATAAAATTGTTTTATTAGCTGCTCCTTTGATCGTCTTTATTCTAAATTCGTTTTCAAAAGTGGACTCGGCGCCAAGGGGGGAATAGGGGCACAGTTCTTTCGAAACGCATTTCCGTCGACAGACCGTTTTGAAAGCATTTTAAATTTCATTTCTTAGGTACTTTCTTTTGTACAAAATTTTGAAGCATAAATTGATCGTCGAAAGATGAAACGTTTCGTTTGTTCATTCGTCTTTGTGTTTTATTGCAATGTACAGTACAGGGCCGTTGATAGGATCTTCTTACGGTCGGTTCCAGATGTACCTATAGGTTCCAGTTCGCACTTGAGTCTTTCTTCGCAGGGCCTTAGGGAGGAAATTTGGGTCCGGAGGAGAACGAATTTATGGGCCCCCTAAACAATCGAAAATTGCATCAATGGTCAGTTGCGGTATCGAACATTTATCTGTGGAAGGGGTTTTTTACCATTGGAGAAGCCTATTTCGCGAGCGAAACGATCGAAAAATTTTTTAATGCTTTTTCAGAAGATTTTCCACGAAAATCTGCTTATTTTCGATTTTATTCAAGAATTCCGGACCCGGGGGAATCCCCCCTTTTGCCCCTTTCGTCAGGCTCTACAGAACCTAAATAATACCTCCAAAAACTCGAGAAACTTACGTGACTTTTGAAAACATTGCTTTTTTTTAGCAAATACGTAGAGCTTAATGGTTCGCGAAAATTTGCTGATATTTCAACCTTAAACGTCAGTAAGAATTTTTTACATGTTGCAAGAATCCGACAATTATGAAATCGATACCTATAATATATTATACGGGCACGCGTACTCGTGTAAGAAATAACCGACTGAAAAATGATAATTGATCTCCGAGTATTTGGACTTTTTTTGTAAATACCTACTTTTTAAAACACTTAATCGTTATATATATATATATACTTCGTCGATCATTTATCACTTTTACTGCAAAGTAAAAATCCAAAAAAATTTATGCTTACGTAGGTTTTTAGTAGCCTATTCACTTTCAGTTATAACATATAACTACCTGTGATCCCATTACCCGTTACGTTATTCGTTACAATCGTTTTTGAGACTTTTTCTACTCACTTTCTTTGCAAGCGGAGTGTGAAAGAGTTTGGGGTGGGGGTGATGAAAATTTACCGTTTCACGACAAAATTAAACTAATGTCACAATTTTCCCATTTTGATCTAAATTTGTTTTTACGTCGGTATGTATACACGTACGTTGCGCCTAAATTTTTGGTTCACGGTTTTGAGAAAACTACGAAAGGAAGGGGGCCGAAATTTTCACAAAAATTAATTCTTCGATAGAACTGTAACGGCCAAAAGAGGTGGTAATGTACCTAATTAAGACAACTTTCGGAAGTACACCATACACGAAATATCACGTACTTTAAAAGCAGTAATACTTCTAAAATAAATTCAAGTTTATCATCCACAGACTATCGTGGACCTTAACATTAATTAGAGACTCAATAATATTTCAAACACATGAGTGAGTTTACACATTTAATAAAATAATAACTTGTACATCACAGTACATAAATATACGTTAATAGTTACACATATACTATCACAATTCAACAAGCAAGACTATCTGTTCACTAAAGACTTCTACAAGAGAGGTTCCAGGTACTTAGAAGTAGCTGTGGAGGAACTGTCGAACTGTAATTAATTCTATTCCACTGAATCGAGGGATTATATACTCGTTCAGGGTATGAAAACGTACATGTCGGATAGGTAAAGTGAGGTAGGGTGTTGTTATTATAGGGTTGTGCTGACTCGTCGAGTACTCGAGGGACAGGTATGACTAGGTCATGAATATACAGAAAGTATATCTGTATACATAAAATTAAATACGGGTAATTTAGTGGTTGTTTATAAAGAGTTATAGGATGATAATTGTTGATAAATATCTACGTTTTTGGTATTTGAAAATGAGTGAACGAATATGTTCGTCATTTCTAAAAATAGACGAAAATATACGTTATAAGAACCAGGTCTGAAAGAGGTTTTCTGTTTATTGGTCCAGGTTCGACCAATTCTCATAAAACTCGATACAAGATTTCATATTTCAGCCCTTTCGAAAAATAATTACGTCTTAAACCTCGTTGGTAAAATTTCGATAGCCTCCATAACTATACCGTTGGACTGATTCTCATCAAACTTCATACCAGTTTTCATTTGGTTCAGAACCAACCACCTGCCAAATTTCAGCCCTGTTTATTAATAATTACGTCTTAACCCTCATTGATGGAACCTGTTTTAGCCCCCTGCAGCTAAACTTTTGATCAATTAGCACCAAATACAATACCATCCCCTTCATACCAAATTTCAGCCCTATTTGAATCGGATCTCATTTTCCTCCTCCGCCCCATTCAATAATTAAGTATGTGTCAACGTACTCGCATATCAAAATGCAGTTTATAGAATTTTCATTGCGATTTCGTGTTTCGTCGTTGGTTTATATCTTACAATGAATGCCTCGTTTATTTTTTGTTAGGTAGGTACAACTATATATGTATAATACACATATATATATATACATTTATATATAGCTTCTGAAACGACAATCATTCTCCTGTCGGCATCGGTGAAACTTTTTGCAGTATTGATGACGGTGCCCTGATCGCCACGTTCTCTAAAACGTATACCTAATTATCTAATTATGCGTCGTGATCGTTGCTGCAGCTGTTAACGCTGCTGCAGATAATCGCGCCACCTCATTCGTAGTTTACAACTTTTTTTAAATTGCAAATCGCACGTTACCTACTATACGTTTTACTATTGTCGCAGGTTTCCGAAACCGACTTGTATTTACTGGGGGCCATTGAAAAGTTGGTCTACAAAATGGACTTGATGGATCAGAGACTAAAAAGAGCCGAAGAGCTTCTGCAACACGTCATCGAAGGATCGAACATCAAACGGCAAGGTTTCTGTTTTCTTTCGCTTATAAATGGGGTGGATTTGGGCTGCTCGGTGGCCATGCCTTTAACCGTACCTATAATAGCGGTGTACCTACTCGTAGATACGGAACTGCAGCTCTCCGTACACAAAATCACCGAACCTATTTTTCGTTCTCGAACGGTTTTTAGATCCGTGCCCTGCCAATTTCACCAGAGTCACGCAGTACTGTTACCACTTCAACGAGCGTCAGTATAACTGGAAGTCCGCCAGTTCGATGTGCAAAAGTCTTGGAGGCAATTTAGCTGAATTCGAAAGCAAAGAGGAGTACCGAGAAATTATTACGTACATTTTGTCGGATCCCAGTGTTCGTGGTGGGTAAATTAAATTTCAAAGAATAAAATAGCCCCTACCTATGTGTAACTGTAACGGCATAAACTCAAAAGAGATCTTTCAGTAATAGAACTAATAGATAAGACCACTTTATGTGTTAGACCATGCGCGAACTATCAATAGGTACCAAAACCGAATATCAATACCTCCGAAGTACCTACCTATTAAAATAATTAAATAATTAAATAATTTATTATATCGCCGTATACCTATGGGAGAAGAATAAACGAATACTTTGTGTAGGTCACGATTTCTGGACTGGTGGCCTCAATCCGGGATTGCTGTGGATATGGTCGAACAGCGCCCGACCAGTGGTGCCAAAAAACTCTTCCCTCCCGGAGGACGTCATCGGTGGTTCGGGTAGATGTTTGAAATTGGCGGTCGCAGGTCCATCGAATGTTTATTCGTACAGCGGAGCCGAATGCTCCATTCGGTTTCGATTCATTTGCGAACACGAAGAAAATCTAACGGATAGAGCCTTGAAACGAATACACAAAGCACTGAAAAGTAGCCCTTGAGATAGAGCCCCCCTATACTTGTACGTTTGTGTACGCTATTGACGTATAGGTAAGCTACGTATTAATGTGGGGGAGGGATGCGTGATCGAATTTTTGCATTTTTCCACAAAATTCGTGACGCCGTCACTCGTACGTCGAGAGGAAAAAGATTTTATGATTTTCTGCGAATCGACTTTTTTTATTTATTTAGGTATTTATTACCTACTTATGTAAGTATGTACTCACGTGCCGATAGATTGTTTTTTTTTCAATAGTTAAATAGGTAGTCGTTCGGCGTAATTACTTACCTGTGCTAAATTTTATTTTTTTTAAACTTTCCCCCCTCCCCAAACCGGAGAGTTCGATAATGCATTTCAATTTTGCCAATAGGCGCCTACGTAGTTGCGTAGGTATTCAGCGCTGAACTGAGTCGTTTGTTAAAACTTAATTTATTTGTCAAATTTAAAATATAGCTACCTAATTTAATTATTGTTGTCGGAAATCAATTCGAATAAATTTCTTCAAATCACAAGTTCTACGTCGTATTCGATTTATAATTAGGTACCTATATAATATGTCTGCGTCGCAACGCTGTCTATGCGACGAAACGCTTTTACTACCCACGTAATTAATAATTATAACGTACACGTCCCTAAAAAGATTCACAGTTTCACTTCAGATTTCAGAAATGAGTGAGTGACTGCGAGGGTACACGCGGTTGAAGTGAAACTTCGATGTGTGATTTTCGTTCAGCGAATCAGTTGGAGTCGAACGGGCCAAGCTCTCGCAATCACGGCGATGCGTTTCACGAATGTTTTTTCCTTCACTGCACTACCTTTTAATAACTACGCGAAGAAGTTTCACTTCAAAAGAGGAGCGCCCCCATCTATAATTCCACATCGTTCGCGTCATAATTTTATTACATAACGAAATTGATAAGTCCGATTCTATAAATTCAATTATTCGTATGTTTATTATAGAGAACTAGCTGACCCATCCAGCGTTGCTGCCATCTCTGAAAACAACGAATTCTTTTCGATTCGTCGCCGTTAAATTAATCAGGGAAATTATTAATACCGTATTTCATAGAAAACCTCACCTCGATATCCTTTAGTTGTCAGTTTAAATATTGAATTAAAATATTACTATATCCTATACAACAGAATTAGAAACAAACTCAGTCACTGTTATCGCAGAGGTATACAACAAACATCGATATGTTTTGCGATGTATTGATGTTCTTCACCAGATCGATGCAATATTGTTTTTCGATATATCGATATTGAATAAAATACATATTTCGGGAATTTTTGGGCAACTTTTTTTTTCTTTTCGTATTATGCCAGAAACCTAGACAAAATTCAGAGTAAAATAGACAAAATAAGTTTTCTTCGCGTCAAATTATTCGTAATTATAATTTTCCAGGAAATAACTGGTAATTTAAAAAAAAATAATCATCATATATATTAATATGATAAGGTCTCATCCTATTTCTCATTTTTGCATCACAACGGATGGAAGATTTTCATGAGAAAAGTACCAATCAAAAGGGCTTGGAGCGCAGAATGCGTCAGGGCCAATGATATTTTCCAAAATTTTGAAAAAAAAAAGAGTAAAGATGGGCTGAGACTAATGGCGTTAGAGCAAATGGATAAAATTCTTACGTTGATAAAAAATTATCATATTTGAATCCCTCATAAAATGTGGATTACAGATTCGTGCCCAACTGTAATATCCATTCAACAAATTTTCTGAAACTTTAGATCTATCTAGATTGTTTTTTCACACCCAAAAATATCTAAATATTGATTTTCAGCAATATTGTCTAGTTCTTTAGAACATGTTTACAGTAAAATGCTAATTTTAACAATAATTACCAGTGTTGCAAAAAAAAAAAAGTAAATTTTTCTAGTTTTCAATGTCTTTTATTATTTTTAGATGAAAATTTGTCATTCTTCATTTGAAGGAAAGTGGAACATCGGGTTGCCTTTTTTATTAATATTACACAATTTCAATATTTATGTAGACTACTGAGACCACTGAAGAAGATATGGATATTTTGTGACAAATTTACCCATCTTGACCAATTTTTCTTTCAAATTGACTTAGGAACAAAATGACCTGTTTGGTATGCTGTATTTTATAGTCCCCTAATTATAGTAAGAGTATTTACTTGTGACATAATTTTTCTAAAACCACACAATTTTAAAAGGCAGGTAACTATACAAACGTGTATTTTCACATTGTCTCGAATAGACAGCCACATGGAATTCAGGCTGGTAATTATACAAAAGTGAATTTAGAGAGAAAGAGTGAATATCTATAGAATAGAGTAGGATGATATTAAGATGGCTGTGTGAGTTGCAGTATGATAAAAACTGTTTGTACTTTTATTTACAATTTTCTGAGGTGACATTGCAAGACACAAGACGATGTTTTTCTCAAATTGGCCTCAGAAAATGAATAGTAGGTATCTACTGTGTAAATATTTAAAGAAGTATACAGGAAAAATATTTGGAAAAATTACCAATGCATATTTTTTTAATGTGTGTGCAAACCCAGGTGCAAATTTAAGTGCGAAGAAAAGAAGAGAGAAGAAAACAATGTGTCTCTGTTAGTAGGTGTGTGATTATGGGCATGCGCATGACCCAAGAGAATCTTTTATTTTTATATTTTATCGTGTGATATATCATCGGACATGTTTCTTGAACATTGAATTCAAATTTGATGTTAATTTTGACCTTAGATCCATTCTTCAATCCTCATTGGGCCCAAAAAGGAGAGAATTTTTCATTTTCAGATTTTATTGTGCAATATACCAGTGAACACTTAGCTCAGGGTTAACGTTAAAAGTCTACGGCATCTGTCAAGCAAATCTGACACCATGAGCACCTAGTACTTATATATATATATGTAAATAATATATAAAAGAAAATTTCTTACTACTACAGTATAGGTTATAATTTTTGTACAATAGTCATGAAATTTGGAACAACTATAGTAC